>VWZI01022034.1:131349-172016 GCA_013396835.1 Psilopogon haemacephalus | reverse complement strand
TGCTCCCCTCCCCACAGACAGTGTCCCCCCCGTCCCCCCTCCCGCCGGTGCTCTGCCCCCCGCCAGTCACCGCCATGGAGCTCTCAGAGGTGCGGTGCCTGAGCGATAGCGATGAACTTTACACCATCAACAGGACCCCTCCCGGCAGCGGCAGACCCCAGCGCCTGCTGTGGCAGACGGCCGTGCGCCACATCACCGAGCAGCGCTTCATCCAGGAGCACAGCAGCAGCAGCGGCGGCAGCAGCAGCGGTGGGGGCAAGGGCTTCAGCTCCGAGGAGACCTGCTACCCCAACCACCTCCCCCACCCGCCGCACCACCACCTCCGGCGGCAGTCGGCCGGCCGCAGTTTAGGCGGCGAACGCCACAACAACGGAGGGACCAAAGTCTTCCCGGAGGGCACGAGCAGCAGCGGGGACCTGGGCTTTCTGCCCCTGGACTGTGCCCCCAGCAACTCCGATTTCTTCCTCAACTGGGGCTATACTTATCGCGGGGTGATCTTCCCCACTCTCCGCAACTCCTTCAAGTCTCGGGACTTGGAGCGCCTTTACCAGCGCTACTTTTTGGGCCAGCGGCGCAAATCTGAGGTGGTCGTGAACATCCTGGATGTGCTGACCAAGCTGACCTTGCTATTCCTCCACCTGACCCTGGCTTCTGCTCCCATGGACCCCATTAAGGGCATCCTCCTCGGCTTCTTTACCGGCATTGAGGTGGTGATCTGTGCCTTAGTGGTGGTCAGGAAGGACACAACCTCGTACACCTACCTGCAATACAGCGGTGTGGTCACTTGGGTGGCCATGGCCACACAGATCCTGGCAGCTGGCCTGGGCTTTGGCCTCCTTGGGGACGGCATTGGCTATGTGCTCTTCACGCTTTTTGCAACCTACAGCATGCTTCCACTGCCACTCACCTGGGCCATCCTGGCTGGGCTGATCACCTCTGTCCTGCAGCTCGTCATGCAGTTGGTTATCCCCAGGCTGGCTGTGACTTCCCTCAACCAGGTACCGTGGTGAGGAAGGGGTGGGAACCTTCCTCTTTCTCCGTTACTCTGAGTGAGAGGTGGCGCAGGGTGTTCTAATAAGTCCTCAGAGGTTCATTACCTGGGTCATAGGCAAAAATGCAAATTTCTTCTCTCCCCTTCCTCTGTCTCCCACTACCTATCCCAACTTTTCACCTCAATCTGGGGATAAGGGCACTTCGTGACCAATCTGTCCCCTCTCCTTGTACCTTCACTCCACTGTTGTCCCTTGAAGTAACTTCAGGGAAGAGAGCTCATGGGGCATGTGGGAAGGATGGCTCATTTATCATTCCTCTCCCTTACTTGCCATAGTGGTCTATGGTATGAGATGACTGTCTTGGTCAACTGCCCCACTGCTCATCTTTCATTTTACTTGGTTGTATTTTACAGTTGAACTTAATGATCTTAAAGGCCTCTTCCAACCTAAATGATTCAATGCTTCTGTGATTCTGTTCCTTTTAACCCTAGATCTCCTGGTAGGACAGGTCCTTTCATATATGCAGCACAGTTTGATTTGGGAAAACAAGAGCAAAGCATGCCACCCTCTTGCAAGGAAAGCAAAGCAATGGCCCAGTGAAATCAGAGAAAAGCTCCACTCGAAGGTGTGGTGTGAGATCCTAAGCTGTCTTTAGAGGGCACCAAGAAGATCTTTCTGCTGGTGCTAATGGGGCAAACGTTCTGTTGCATCCTTACATGTGATGTCTAGGACAGGATACTCGTTAGTGCCGGTGCAATGCAAACCAGTGAGGGCACCAAGCAAATACAGGTGTGAGGAGTTCAAACCAGGATTAACCTCACTTCACACTCACCTGGCTTCTTCCAAAAAGAAAAAAAGAGGATATGCCAAGCTCCCAACACCACTGCAAGAAAAGAAAACACTGCCTTTCTAGGGCAACTTATTTCTGGAGATTCTTAGTGCTCCCTTTCCTCCCCCTCCCCTTCCCAGATTGCCACAGCACTGTGCTACCAATATTTCACGGCAGATTACCATCTCCATTTGACTAGCTCCGGGGAGTCAGGGAAAATGAGATGGAGGTACTAGCAGATTATGCCTGAAGAAAGGGAGGATACAGAGGAATGTATTGCTGGTGGCACGTTGTTTACATGAATGCCAGAATGCTTAGCTGGGATGTGGCTGATCTCACACCTGTAAGTTTTTATGGTGAAGATGATCCTTAAGACACATCTACTTCCTTCAGACCCTGGCCTTCCTGATACCCCTGCCTACCTCTGTCTATTTCCTTTCTCCACACACTTGTTATCTGTGGGCTGGCTGACCTCACTTTCCAGTGGTCAAGTTTACTCGGTTTTGTAAAAAACTGCCCCAGTGTGTCATGATTGGCTAAAACCTATGGATGTGAGACAGACTGTGTGGAGTTGTTTCCCAGCTCTGGTAATGTGCTGATGAATGAACTGCAGCTACATGTCGTGTCCCGCTCCCATGTGCTGCTACTGTTGTTAGTGAGGGGTCAAAAGCTATGGGAGTGATGATGATTTCTTAATTTACTTCCATGTCCTATCTGGGAGTGATGAGTAAGGTGCTGCTCTCTCATTATGCACAGGTGTCAGGGCTGTTTAGCCAGTCCACACACACGCATTTCCCACCAAAGGCATTTCTCAGGAGAGATGCTAATATCTTCATTTGCAGCCTGCTACCTTGCCAGTTGTGTGAATGAACTGCCTCTGAGAGGTGCACAATGAGAGATTACCAGCCAGACGATTGCCTTCATGAACTGCATCTATAAATCTCCATAACTGGCTCCTCACAGCTTGCCGCACGTCGGTCTTGAGTTACGCCAGCTCTCGCTTTCTCAGAGCCCGCGTACTGTCTCCTAATGGTATGAGTCTCTCCGGACCTGTGCCTTCAACCCGCCCTGGAAGAGGTCGGGCCCGTCCCCGCCGCAGGGTCTGGTGTTCACCTCGATAACAGAGGCTGCCCACCCCGATGCTCGACGTGGGCCAGGGCCGCTCCTTCCCGCGCCTCCACGCCGGCCTCACCGCGGCAGAGGCGTGGGGCGACAAGCGCGGAGCGCGGAGCGCTGCCACCTGGGCGCTGTCCGCCTCCGCGGTGCTGAAGCCGCCGAGGCTCGCGGCTCGGCTCGGCTCGGCTTGGCTCGGCTCGGCGCTGCATTGCGCGGCCCCCGGGCTCCCTCCAGCGGCCCCGCAGGGAGCTGCCACCTGCGCGCCCGCGCAGAGCGCTGCGCAGCCGCCGAGCTTCCCGCTGTCTCCTCAACCCTCAGCACAAGGGCTCTGGGGCAGTCTGGGGCAGCCCTGTTGCGTTACTTCGTGGCTTTACTTTTTTTAGAGAACTGCAGAGCACTTTCCAGTGTCAGAGGTTGAGGATCTTCTGGCAGATGAAGGGCATATAACTGTTGCTGTAGAGGTGAATATAGAGCATTCAAACCACGGCGTCCTCGAGGTTGTATAGGGAATCTTTGAGACAAAACAGATTTCCTGATCTGCCACGCAAAGNATTTTTTTTTTTTTTTTTTTTTTTTTTTTTTTTTTTTTAAATCACTAGGTTTATTTTCCTATGTACAATACTGCACCTTCCCTTCAGAGAAGCACTGCAAGACTAAATTAACTATTTGATTATGTAGCAATACCTGTGACCATCTTGCTTTGCTTCAGGAAACAGACAGCTGCTTACACTGGACAAAAACTGGGAATTGAAGTCTGATCATTACACAGATAATGAGTTTTTCACCGATTTTGATGAGACCAAGATTTCATGTAGGGAAAATACTGAATTCAATTCTGAACAGAGAGAATTGTCTACCCTGGAGTCAGCTTGTTACTATACCCAGTAGTATACATGGGGACAATCGTTCTGACCCTCTTCTCAGTCACATAGTATAAATCAGTTATAAGCCTATCCAAACACATAAAGTTGCAACAGTTCACATGAGAGGAAAGTCAAGTGATGCAATCTGTTTTCCTTTAACTGTGTAACTGGTTTTAGTTTTCATTTATAATATATTCACAAGCAGTTTAAATCACCAGTAGTGCTGTACACAAGCATGCAGCACTACTGATTCAGCTTTCTGTTGAAGTTAATGAAGTATGCATTACCAAGAATACAAACAATGCACCTATTCACCATTTTTTTCTTGCAGGTCATCACCTTTCTCTTCCCTTGCATCTGAAAATGAATTTGCAACACTGTGCTAGGTAAAGGTGAAGGAGAAAGTCAGCCTCCAAATTAGGGCTTTAAAAACAAACAACAAAAACTCAATGATAAATTAAAAAAAAACCACCACAAAACAAACCCAACAAACAAAACACTAGGTTTCAAGTCCCAGTGGTTCTGGGGAGATATGACCACCTTTAAACTGAACTGACTACTACCTGAGATGATGAGCAATGTAGTGCTGTTCAACCAGAGGGAATACATGAAAAAAAGACTCTAATACCGTAATTGAGGTAAAGACAACACTGGTAATGACTTCACTAAACATTCTGTCAGGAAACAAATGAGAAATACACTGTACTGGTAAACAAATAAAGTGTACTGGTAAACAAATAAAGTGTACTGGTATTTTCCCCTGGTGGGATATTCCCATCCTGAGGGTATTGTTCACCCCTGACATTCCTCAAAATGAAAGTTTAGTTTGTACTGCATTAATTCTTACTTTTTGCTTGGTGATAATGCAGTAATCAAACCAAAATGTCTTAAGATCATGTATGTGTTTCAGGCATGTTGGGGTGAATAAACAAGTCAGAGCTCCTTAGTGTTATGTAACATAGACCAATGATAATATAGATATGAATTTTGACAGGCTTGGAATTATGTAAGCTGCAAACATTCTCTAGATTTTAGTCCTCTGCCTGTGCACTCTTTACTCATGTGAGTAAATTTCACCAGAGCCTACTCTCGTAAGTCACTTTCATACAGGATACCTTAAAGGATCAAGTCCTAAATTATGCATATAAAAAAAAAAAAACCTTTTAAAATAAATTTAGAAATAATCTTGACATGTATAATGTCAATACTGTGTAGTGGGCTAATACCAAGAATGGCATTATTTTTGTCTATTTTCATCTGTTTTTCCAAGTCAAATCAGTTCTGTGAAATAATACAGCAATTATTTTTTGCTTGATTTTTTCCCACTAAGCTCTCTCAGTGTTATTAATATAGGAAAAGGCAGAATTCACGAAGCCTATCTGTGGAGATAAATCTGTACAATTACACAACAGTAACTGATAGGTTTTACGTGCATATTTCGTGCATTTCCCAAGCCCTAATCACAGATATAGTATATTTGTATGTACAGAACATACTCATCTCTTCAAAACTTCTGCCAAATGCTTGTGGAGCATCTGTTAAATCCATAAGGCATAAGGATATTTCAAACTTGGCTACCATTTGAGAATCAGAATCAAAACACTCCACCTTTATCCCTGTGGTTGTTTTAATGGCATTAGTTACTATTCTTTTATCTACAGTAGTCCATTGTGGGTGACTTATAACCTGATTGTGTGATTTTAGACTGGATTATGATCTGGTGTTCTTTTATATCCTGTAATATCCTGACCAGCATCTGTGGGTCACAGCATAATTAGATTAGAATTGAATACACTTTTCTCTGAAGCAGTTCCATCGTTGTTGTGCTAAGTAGAGCAAATGCATTAGTTATATTTACAATTTTAATGATTAATTGCCTTCAGAGAGTTCCTCCAAAATGGAGGAATTCAGGCAGAAATATGAATGAAATCTGCTTTTTATCAGTGAGTTTCAGAGTATAATGGTTAGTTTGTTTTCAGTGAAAATTTATTTGCTAGATTTGATGAGACATTTTTCCTGCTGTCAGGATTCTTCTGTGTTGTATTTAAAGTTTTGGTTATTGTTTCCTCATTGTTTCTCATGGCCTAGAAAGAGGTGTACACACTATAAATAGCAGCATCTAGTGTGAAATAATCACGCATCAGAGCAGCACCCATGGAAATGACAGTTAGCAGATCATGCTGGAATGATCCTTATTAACCTGCATGTAAGATTGAAGGGGATAAACATCCCGAATTCCATCCTCTTACTGCACTTGTCAACCCTGTCAATGAAGTGATCTGAACAGGAGAGAGAAGAGGGCAATACTAGGGCAGTTTAATGGATAACTCTCTTTACAGAGATCAGAAAAGACGAGGGGTGGAAGGATTCCTTCCTCTGTTTTTCTTATTTCCAGGATGTCTGGCTAAGCACAAGAAAAAAAAAAATCATGTAAATTGTGAAATTCAATAAGCAGAAAGGAATTAAGCTTTTAAAATTATGTTTAGGTGAATGGACACTTCAAATATGAAACCTGTTACTTGACTCCTGCCTAGCATCCCATCCTTGCAGGCACTTTGTTAACATCATATTTCTTTGAGTGCAGTCTTCTTGTACCTAACTGCATTTCTGTTTCTAAGCATCCTGTGAAGTGCCTCGATGACTCAAAGTTACCGTACAGCCTAGCCAGGATCAAAACAGTGTTCTAGTGGGAACACATTTTGCAGTTGCACTGCACACACAGTGCTTGCCTGATGTCAAAGCAAAATGAGAAGGGGGTTGTGCTCTTCTGCTGTGTGACAAATGTGGTGATGAAGATGTTGCTGGGATGTTACAGACCAAGATCTAAATCCCCTTTTCCCGAGATGAGTTTGAAATCTACCTCTCTTACCTCACCAGAGTGTTTCCTATGCTAACCTTCCCCCATTCCTAGCACAGCTGTTCTTCAGGAAACATAAAAGGTTAAGATATATCAGGTCAAAACAAAAAAGAAAGAATAATTCTGACTGTTAAAAAATGGCTAAGGAATTGATGTCTGGTGGTGTCCTTGCTGAGCATTTTAGTGTTTTATATAATGCTATTAAATCATTCCCTCAGGCATGTGTCCCTACCAGCAGAATATATGATCTGCTCCCTTCCCTCTGACCTGGTGAATCTTGAATCTCTTTTTCTACGTGGTGCAGCTTCCCCAGAGAATTTATTTCCCTCTTTATCTGCTTCCCCTTCATCTCCTCAAAAGAAAATACACCTACAGGGAGGGCATTTCCTAAGGAGGCATTGAATAAGGGTGAGCCTTCAGTCATTGAGCTACTGTACAGAAGATATATAACTATTTTAAATGGCAATGGTAGCTCCTGTTCAGTGTTTGAAGAAAAGGTTAGAGTCTGTGCTCTCGGGGTGAAGGAGAAAGAGGTTTGAGGCTGAGAAGTCCAAATATGGGGGGAAAACTTCACTGCAAGTCTTTAAAATTTGAAGACATATTCCAAGCCTTTAATATTTCCCTCCTAGGTAGCTATCCTTCTTCATCACACTGCTATTTTGTATTCACTCCAAGACATTACATTCATTTCTCATGTTCTGTAAGGAATTGTAAGAGCATGGTGGCATTCAGCATGGATTTCTGGCCTAAACTCTTGTAGTCAAGTGTCTGCATATGAGGTGCACAAGGACCTTGCTTTGTGGCTTCTGACACCTTTTTTCATCTCTTCCTTCAGATACAAACTCTGTTCTGCTTGCTCAGTTCTTGGTGCAGTGCAGCTTGTAGCCAGCCCCAGTGCAGAAGGGACTGTAGAGTTGCAATCTGGTCTGAGGAAGGAGATGAATGTAAATCATCTGAAGTATTGGTGCAGTAAAACTTGAACATTTTGGTACAGTCTCATTCACTCAAATCAAGAACAAAAGAGACCTGGCTGGTCAGAAAAGACCAGCACAAAGAGTGCTGTGTGCTTAGCATTTCTTGTACTAAGGGTTTTATTACTAAGGGTCTTATTAAAGTCTCACGGACTCAGAGACTCCCAGCAGTTTGATTTAGGGACCTGACTTAAAACCCGCAGAGTGCAACATAAAGAATCAGGTGAGCATTAGGGTTTTTAGGTGAACCAAGAAGATCGCTTCTCAGGACCACCTTTAGAGAAAGTATTGTTCTCAATCCACATTTTCTTCTGAAAGAGAGCACAAACATGGGCATCCAACTCCTCCAGGAAGCTTTGGGAGTGAGCTCTGTCACTCTTATCTCTCCAAACACCCAGTGCTGCAGACTGAGACACCACCATGGTGCTGCCTAATCTAAACCAAAAAAATATCACAAAGTGTACACAGGACGAACTTGAAACCCAAGCAGCCATTGGCTGATGGACTAACATTTCATCATGTGAGTTTTGCTTATTAGCAACTATTTTAGGAAGCGCTGCTATTTTCTTTGCCAGCTTCTTCTGCTGCAAGGTTTCAAGCAGTTAGCCCTGGAGGAGCAAGGAAGTCTGCTGAGTTCATTAATTAATTGTTGCTGCAGTCTTAAAAACAGCTGAAGCATTAGAAGTCTTTAAAAAACAAAGCAAAATTAACTCAAGCTTTTTTTCACAATCCCAACAAATAACTGTACTTCTAAACAGTCTGATGTCAGCGTTATAATTTTACATTATGTTCTTAGCTTTAATCTAGAGAAGAGTAGCCCCTTGGTATAAATGGAATGTTATATTTATGAAATCAATTATTTAATTATTTTACTTCAATCTTCTTTTTCAATTTTGATTTAATCATTACTTTACAGCTTTTTGTGTGTTTTTGTTTTTGTTTTTGTTTTTTTTTAACAGCACAGTCACTTAAAAACTAAATGCATAAATCTTTTCATTCTGAAATCAGTGGAAGCATTCAACAGTGTCAGAATTCTAATTAGGAAAATCAGTTTGTGTCTTTGCAGGGATCTGATAGACAAGTGTTTCTTTATTTCTCCTTTGTTCAAACTCTGCTGCTTTGTTTACCTGGGAGTCACTCAGGGATGGAGTTATCTAGTCTGTACTACTTGCTTTAGTTGTATTACAGTAGGGTCCTCATCCATCAATCCAGAGGTATCATCACAATGCAAGTAAGAAATAATAATAGCTAGGAAAATCAATCATTACAGAAGAGCTACATGATATTATACTATGTACCAGGTGTTTATAACTGAAGTAACAATCTTAGGTACAGAAATTACTTGGATCTTATGGGAGGTAGTTAACTGTGCAAGATCTAGATACGCACATTCTTTCATCCTGTGACTCCCTGTCACATATGAAAGTATCTCTGATGCTTATCACTATTAATTACCTTCATATGCATAATAGTGTTATAATCGGCATAGAAATAATCCTACATATGCTCAAAATGGATCTAATTTAATGTGCCAGATGTGGTTATTCTTTTAGAGGAAGGAGTGTTTTTCACCACAGATTTCAGTTAGGAATGGTAAATGAGAATCATTCCCATTTCGTGACTAAATTTATCATTGACCTGTGCTGACCCCCACACATCAATTTATATTTCTGTGCTTCATTTGATTTGAAAACTTACTTTTCTCAGTTGCTAAAATTTATGATTGATACATTCAGGTGTTTAGAACTTTTTGTGCAAACATGCCTGTCGCTTCCCTTGATGCATTTAAAGAGGAATACTGTAGGGACTGCTGTCAGAAACATACATTTTTTGTTGAAGGGTGAATGCATTGTGTGTAGTAGGAGTGTTTGCAGATAACTTCTTTAAAAGAGTTGGTTATACACAATTCTTTTAAGGGCTGGAAGGCATGTCCTGTGAGAAGTGACTAAGGACTGAGTTTGTCTAGTTTGGTGATAAGGAGGCTGAGTTGCCACCTCATGGCTCTATATAGCTCCCTGAGGAAGAGAAGTGGAGAGGATGGTGCTGATCTCTTCTCCCTGGTATCCAGTGATTAGATGTATAGGACTGGTTTAAAACTGTGCTGGGAAGGTTTAGCATTTTTTTACCAAGAGGGTGGTCAAGCACTGGAATGAACTTCCTAGAGAGGCAGTTGTTGCCCCAAGCTTGTCAATGTTTAAGAGGCATTTGGACAATGTTCTTAGTAACATGCTTTAGCATTTGGTCAGCCCTGAAATGGTCAGGCAGTTGGAATAAATTATTGTTGTAGGTCCTTCCAACTGAAATATTCTATTCTATTCTATTCTATTCTATTCTATTCTATTCTATTCTATTCTATTCTATTCTATTCTATTCTATTCTATTCTATTCTATTCTATTCTACTTCAGCCCAGTCATCAGTGACTCCAAAATCCCTTTACAATAGTCCTTCTGTGCTAAGAGGATTTTAAAGTAGATGCCATGCAGATTTGCCAAGTGCAAGGAATAGTGGTTTCAAACTGAATCAGGGTAGTATTAGACAAGATATTAGAAAGAAATTACTGTAAAGGTGATGAGGTAATAGAACAGGTTGCTCAGGGAAGTTATGGATGTTCTCTCCCTGGAAGCATTCAAGGCCAGTTTGGATGGGGCTTTAGGCAACCTGGTCCAAAAAAAAAGTGTCCAAAAAACTGTCCAAAATGGAAGTAGAAATTTATAGTGTATTTGTCCAAGACTACAGAGTCCATGAGATTAGCTAATGAAATGTGGGGTTTTTTTGAGGCTTGGGCACAGATTAAATNGGGTTTATGGTGGGGTTTTTTTGTTTTTTTGGTTTTTTTTTACAATGTGATGTTATCATAGTTTCTGTGTTCTCACTAATCTCTGGAGTAATAGCAGCTTGTTGACTATAATGGGAAGACAAGAGAATTCTTTTGTGTTTAGGTCATGTCTTCTGTCTGCTGCATTTCATTAACCACATGAGAGATTACAAGAAATGGTAGAAGAATATATGAAGTATTCATGTTTTCTGTATGATGCTATAGAATGATAGGGCCTCCAATAGTCTTTGTATAATCTTAATAGCTCTTCCTGCTCAGAAGTAATTTTTCCAAATCCATCACTTTTTTTCCTTTAAAAATTTATTTGTTTCTGCTTATTCTTAAAGGATAGGACCTCAAATAGTCTTTGCATAATCTTAATAGTTCTTCATTCTCAGAAGCAATTTTTCCAATGCCATTACTTCTTTTTTTCCTTTAAAAATTTGTTTCTGCTTATTCTTAAAGGATGGTAATGTACATTATCTGATGACAGCCACCCTTCTTTGCTGTTCTTCCATAGCAGAATATATAATGTAATCATTCAGATACTCAAAATCCCACCAATGATCAAAACAATAACATCTAAAAGCTTTAAATAAAGGATTCTCTGAAGTAATATGACTTTGGAAAAGGAGTGCAAAAGAATACAATTTAACTATGATAATTGTTTTACAGTAAAGAAAAACACTCACATGCATAAAGATGGGTCTAAATTTAAGTTGGTTTATGGGCCTGGGGCCTTGAAAGGTAGTGCAAATTCTGTTAAGGAAGCTGTTCTTCCCTTTCAAGCATCTAAAAAAGCCTTTGCTGACCAAATTGCTTTTCATGTCACCAGAACATGCTAACTTCCATGTCAAATTTGCAAATGGCCCATCCAATTGTCATTTATTAAAGAACTCTTTTGATCATGTGCCAGAGGGAAGAATATTTGAAATGACTTCTGTCTTCCCCCTGCAACACAGGACTTCTGTTACCAAACTTGACTGGTTGATTTTTCAAAATCCCTAAGCAAGCAATTTATCTAATAAAACTGAATAATAACCCACATTTAAACTTCTAAAGGTTTAAACCACTTCACTGATTTATGTATATTTGTATTAAATAGGCACAGATACTCAGAAAAAGCAATGCTGTGGAATTTAATGTTTTCATCTCTTTTTTTTTTTGTAACTTGCTTTCAGGTTCAGTAATTACATTTGCAAGTCAAAATAATATTTACTATGTTTGTAGAGTTTGTGTATATCTACAGAGAGTTTATAGGTGAAATTTAAAAATGGAAAATATGCACACCATTAATTAAGAAACATTTTTGCTGATTACTGTCATTAAAGGCTCAAACTATAACCTGGAAATCAAACTGTCATTTTCTGGCTAACAGCAATGTGGATTCAGTAGCTGCAGATCTGCAGAGAACTTGCAAGGTGCTTAATTAGAGTTTAGTGTCCTTTACAGTATAAGGACAACTTAAGGAATCTCGGATTAAATAAATAAACTCTACAGCATTCTACAAATAAGGAAAGGATTAATAATCCAAATCATAAATAGACACACAGACAAAATCTTTTAGAGACTTTGTGTGAACCTTGTGGTTTACAAAACATTGAAATGCATAACAATTATTCTCAAGATAGTCATCTGGCCTAGAGCTCATTTTTCAATATGATCTAGGCAATTGGAAGTACAGGGAGACAGCAAGTGAAATTCGCAATGCTCCAAAAGTTAAGGGACTCCTGAAATCACTTAAGTGGTTATGAAAGTATCTCATGGGATTTCTTAATTCCCACTAACTCCCACTAAACTCAATAGATTTAAGAAGTCTTAAACAACACAGACAATGCAAAACTGGGAGGAGTGACTTGTATACTGAATAATTTCAGTGTCATTCAGAGACAACTCAGTCATCTGAAGAAATGGGCTGATGGGAACATCATGGAGTTAAGCTGAAACAAAATGCAAACTTTTACATTCCATGCACCAGTACAGACTGACATCTGAGCACTTGGAAAGAAGCTCTGCAGAGAAGGCCCTAGGGCTCCTGATGGACACTAAATTGACCATGAACCACTTGAGCAACTTGAAGGTCAGTGGCCTTCTTGGCTACATTGGGCAGAATATTCTCATCGTATTGATGAACCTGAGCTTACCTCTATGCATGACCCTAGTGAAACCCATCTGGAGTGTTGTGTCCAGTGTTGGGTCTCTCAGTACAAGAGAGACACAGACATACTGAAATGGGTCCAGAGAATAGCTATGAATAGCCATCTAACAAATGAGGAAAGATGAAGAGAGCTGGGACTGTTCAGCTTGAAAGTGAGAAGGTTTGTGAAGTGTCTGTGTGGAGATAATCTGTTTAGTATATATAAATATGTTACTGAACATAGTAAAGAAGACAGAGCCAAAGTCCTCCCTGCAGTGCTCAGTGACAGAATGAGCATCAGTGGGTACAAAATGAAACACAAAGTTTCACTTAGATGTAAAAATACTTCTAGTGTAAGAACAATTGAACGCTGTAACAGGTTTCCCAGAGACGTTGTGGAGTCTTCTTTCTTGGGAAAATTCCAAATCTAACTGGATGAGAACTCAAACATCTTGCTCTAGATATTCTTGCTTAGAGAAAGGAAGTTTGACTGCATGACCTCCAGAGGTCTCTTCCAGACTCATTTGTTCTGTTATTCCGTGATAGCAGTACAGGTATAGTTTCAAGTAGATAGGCCTGAAGATCTGACGAGGATCTAGAGAACAGAACAAACATCTCCAAATGCAGCCTGAAGCAAGCACATGGCCAGTGCGGTGCGAATCTCTAGTGGTCACAGAGTGAGACCTGGATTAATATGTGTGCCATGCCTTTTACACTCCAGTCCATTACACTATCTAGTGCTATTGTGGGACATACTTACAGATCTGTATCACAAAATCATAGAATTAATTTCACTGAGTCCAACTGTAAACCTAATGCTGCCAGGTTCACGACATCTTATCACCTGATGTGGCACATCACTTCCTTTGGAGATTTTTTTCTCAGAGCTTATCACCATTATGCATTACAAAACTCAAAAGCAGCATCCTTGCTTTCCACATCACCACCTAGAGACAGCAGGCATTACTGGAACACAGGGTGACAGCAAACATCAGGGACACACATACTCTGTCCTTCTTTTCCAGAACAATTCTGTCTCCACCTGCTAGATCTCGTGATATGTGCAACATTAGAGGTGGAAGAGATTGAAGGATATCAGTAATACATGACCTTTCTTTCCACCAGCAAAAAAGAGCTTCTTTATCACTACCAACCATTCAGCTTCAGATAGTCACGTTGCTATATAAGTGTTAGGAGATATTTGATATATCTGAGTGTGAGCTGCGGTCTTACTGTATCTTAGGTGCCAAAGAAACCTAAAGGCAGATTTACCCTTAGGCAGTCTACCAATGCTAGGATAGTATTTTAAGCAACTGATACCATGCTGCTTTTAAAAAGCCAGAAACTTAACCTTCTCTCAACAAAGCACTGATGACCTTTATTTGCAACGGATACTGCTCATTGTCACTACTTCTGTAGGACGGAACTTAGAGGAAAGGAAGCTGAAGGGAAACTGGCAACCTTCAAGTATAGAAAGGGTTGATTGTTGAAGAAGTCAATTGTTCTTTGTTTCATCTATACCTATCAAGAGATGATGGGCTTAAGTGATTATAAGGAATATTTATGTTAGGTTGCAGGAGAAACTTTGCAACAATAACCCAGTTACTAGAACTTAAATTCTTTTTGTCTTGGAAGTCTTTCACCTGAGGTATGATTAAGCAGTTTAGGGAGGGTTGTTTTTTTTCAGGAGTGATTCAGACGATATCCAGGACCTGGAGGAATGTTTTTGATGACCTGTGAAGGTCCTCTTATGCCCTACTTTCTATAATTAAATTATACTGACTGCTAATTCTGGCTATGATGCAAAGTATTTTCAGCCCCTGTTTCCAAAGAAGTAAGCCATTTTCTGTTTCTCATTATTACTGAGGCTGATTCAGTAGTCTGAACTAACCTTGTTTACGTAACCTAAAATGCCAGAGTTTGAGGGATTCACATTTGTATTTTGCTAAGGACATGTTTGATTAACCATTAGCCAATAGTATTTATGATTATGCATGAAAATGACAGAATCTCTTCCAAAAGGCTGGCAAGTGGTGAAATTACTGTTTTGTCAATAAAGTCCTGTTTAAGGCAAAGAAACAGCAAAAATGAACGTGCTGAATAAGGAGGGACCATTTTTATCCAGTGAAAAATATTTTTCAGCTCATTTTACTTGGCCTTCAGTGTTCAACCTTCCTCCTTTTATGTTGTAAACCTAGTCTGATTTTTTTATATGTTTTAAATATACTATGATGGGTTGGATTGGATCCAGTAGAGTTAATTCACTCAGTAAATTCACCCCAGTAGAGTAACTTCACTACAATTCATAATTTGGAAAGTCGGAAAAATGAAAATTGTATATTTTTTTACAGTTTAAACTAAATATAACAGCATAGAGAGAATAAACTACTACAGAATATAATAACCTTAAAGAAGATGGGAATGGGGATGGGAGCAAGCTGAGGCAAAACAGCAGAGCAGCAGTCGAAACAGCAGTGAAGGGAAATAGCAGCAGGCACAGCAGAAGCAGCAAAGGGGAAGATCCAAGCTGTGCTTCCAGACATAAGAGCTTTTGATGCTCCGATGAAATTATATTAACTTATCCATTGTTGCCATTTTATGGCCTATCTGTGGAATGTTCACCTCTTCAGTCAGAGACTCCAATACTCTTCCGCTTCTAAGATTCTCTGTTCCAAATTTTATATGTCTGAGCTAGAAATCCAGATCAAACTGCCACATATATATATAAACATCTATTAAATATTCCTATAAATATATAAAAATATATCCATGTCTTCATATTTACTGTACATTCTGTATATTTACCGTAGATTCTCTTTATTAAATACATCTGGGTCAAGGCAATCCCAAGCACAAATACAGGCTGGGCAGTAACTGTCTGGAGAGCAGCCCTGTGGGGTGCTGGTGAATGAGAAGCTCAACATGAGTCAGCAGTGTGCACTTACAGCCCAGAAAGCCAACCAGATCCTGGGCTGCATCAGGAGAAGTGTGGCCAGCAGGTTGAGGGAGGTGATTCTCCTCCTCTACTCTCCTCTGGTGAGACACCACCTTGAGTACTGCATCCAGTTCTGGAGCCCCTGAGACAAGAGGGATGTGGACATGCTGGAGCATGTCCAGAGAAGAGCCACGAGGATGATCAGAGGGCTGCAGNGGCCATGAGGATGCTCAGAGGGCTGCAGCACCTCTGCTATGAGGACAGACTGAAAGAGTTGGGGCTGTTCAGTATGGAGAAGAGGAGGATCCCAGGTGACCTTATTGTGGCCTTCCAGTATCTGAAGGGGGCCTACAGAAAAGCTGGGGAGGGACTTTTTAGGCTATCAGGTAGTGCCAGGACTAGGGGGAATGGATCCGAACTGGAGGTGAGGAGATTCAGATTGGATGTGAGGAGGAAGTTCTTCAGCATGAGAATGGTGAGACCCTGGAATGGGTTGCACAGGGGGATGTTTGGGGCCAGAACCCTGGAGGTGTTTGCAGCCAGGCTGGATGAGGCTGTGGGAAGCCTGATCTGGGGTAGGGTGTCCCTGGGCATGGCAGGGGGTTTGGAACTAGATGAACCTTTTGGTCCCTTCCAATCCTGATTGATTTTATGATTCTATGATTCAATTATTCTATGATTCTATGTTTAAGGCCAGGCTGGATGAGGCTGCGGGCAGCCTAATATAGGGTAGGGTGTCACTGCCCATGGCAGGGGGGTTGGAACTAGATGATCCTTGTGGTTCCTTCCAACCCTGACTGATTCTGTGATTCTATGAAATGTCACTGAGTTACAAAGCATAAGAATTTTCCTGGTTGCTGTTTCTCTAAGCAAAGTATGTAAGTACCTGTGTATGCTAAAAAGATACAGATATTATCTCTGAAATCTCTAGGACTACATCTGACTTGAGATATATGGTTCACATAGAAATCAAGCAAGGTAGGCATGTAGTGCCATGAGTACATACAGAGATTAGTTCACGCTTGCTGATTAGCTGGAGCATTGTTAGGAAGTGGAGGAGTCCTGCCCTTTCATTTGCATCTACTTCCACCCTACACACTGGAAGCCTCATGGGATAGTTTCTCTTGTGCAAAGTTTCTCTAAGTGTAACACCCACCCTTTAGATCTGAGGATGTTTTCTGTTACCCCCTTTTCCTAGGGCCCAGCATTCCACCCAGCTGGAAAGGAGGGAATTGGGCTTTTACTTTTGAACAGTCACAAAATGTTTCCTTCCTTCTGCAATAAAGAAAAAGACCTTAGCAGCATACAGTTGTAATTCAGGGAGCATGGTGGCTAATGTTCTCTTCAAGGGCAATAAACTCTGACCTTGCCAGGATATTTTAATCACATTTTTCTTGCTGTGAAGGGCAATTCAGTCTTTCAGCAAAATGTCTATATTTCCAGACTACAAAATCATTATCAGTGGTTTAGAGTAACTATATGGAAAGCTTTAATGAAAAATTCTTAGATAACCGTTTCTACTCATGTCAGATAGAGGAATCTCTTTGAAAGGTGAATACTTCCCAAATTCATGCAGGGTTTTCTGCACAGGGTAAAGGATGGTATAAAAAATACACATGAAATACAGGTGCTCTTGTTCTCAGTGAGAGTAAGGTGGTAGGTAGAGGTCACCCTGAAGTTTTTTATAATTATAATTTTTTTTTAAGATATGCACATGGACAGCTTATGGATTAAGATGCATTTACCCATGAACAACTGGATGATCCCATCCAGTGATATTGTCATGTTCCAGTAAGCCCTGGACTGGACTCACTCCTGAGCTGCCACATCACACAATTGCAGGTCCTGCAGATCAACAGTCTGCCATTGTCATCCCACAGAACCTCCCATGTCCCAGACGAGGGATTTCACAACTCTGAGTGGCAATGACTCTTATATCTTTCATTTGTACTTGAACTCAGTGAAATCTGGAAGCTGAGAGCTACCATATGCTGTCCATGTGCTAGAGATATCTTCTGAATCTTAAATATATCTTGCTAGCCACGTATGAATCTTAAATATATCTTGCTAGCCACGCATTTCCTTCTGAGTGTCACCACAGTTTTATCAGTCTAAGAAAGGCATTTGCACACCTACAGGTCTGAGATGCCCAGAAGTGCAGTAGTTGCACCTTCGTGTAACTTTCTAGAGAAAGAGGAAAACATATGAGGCTTTTTTTATATAATGTGCCTAACAGCTGAAAATGTTAAAGCATACACACAAACTTACTTTTTGGGTTTCATTAAAGACATTTTCTAAAATAGCACTTCATTAAGTTTTCTGTTTGTATAGATTTATTATGTCTGTTCCAGATTTTTTAAATTTAGTTTTAAGTATCGCCTTGTGGGGTATTTAGTCTGACTGTCTCTAGTTCTTTAATATTTTTCCCCTTAAAAATAAAAATTAAAAAATAAAAAACAAGCTGTTGTTATGACTTAGAGTTTATATCTTTTTAAACAACTCTGTTGGGATAATACACAGGAACATGTCAGAAGGCAAGAAAAAAGACCAGAATGCATGATAAAAGTTATTTATGGTACAACTCTGTTTTGCATTTGTTGCAAGAATATGTTAGTTTCCTGCTTTCATAATGATTAATTGAGTTGGCTTTAACAAATGGATGTGGGTGTTCATGAGGAAAGTAACATTAAGAACTCATTTGAGCTTGTTGTTTTCACCCGGAATTTAATATAAGCTTCACACGTGGTTACTGTATGGCTTTGGCCATCAGACATCAGCTTAATATCGACAGCTAGCATATTGGCAGGTCTGTAGGCATGGTCTGTAGACATGGTTTTAATAGCTTTCAGCACAACTCTGTCTCAATATAAAGAAAACTTGAAGAGTGAGGCCTGGCTGAGGCTTTACTTTCCATTAAAAACAATTTGTTTGTTTATTTGTTTGTTTTTTTCACTTTGAAACACTTGTATAAACCTTAGAAATCTGGTCAATGGTGACTAGCTGAGTGATAGAACTTATGCACTAAGAAATTATTTAGTCCTTCTAGGAGAAAAAAAATCCCAAATTGTTGTCAGGAAGGAGATATAATTGATTGCCTAGGATATTTGAAATATTTTATTTCCCTTGTGTTCTGATAGCTAACGAACCAAGATTATTGGAGGAAAATGCTTAAAAAGCTATCAAAGCCAGCAGAGGAATCTCTATCCAACAGAACAGGCTTTGGATCAAGTGTGAAACCATGCAAAATGTCTCACCTTGTAATTGACTTTCAGAAATTAGCACTGTCTGGCTTCCAACAAAATCAGGAGTATGGGAAGATCTGTTTATAAAACTGATTTCCTTTGCTTTTCAGTTTTAAGGCTCAGAAGTAACTTACTTTCCACTCTGAGAGATTCCAGTAAGAAATCAGCTTTGCCAGCTAATTCTTGACTTAAAACCTGAGATTTGCCACAAAGCGCAGCATTGTCATGGCCACAAAATTTATTTTCAAGCACTCAGATACTGAGTGCTCAGCTACTGAGCTAAGAGAGCAACGCTTATGTAATCATGCCTGCTGCTACATTGATCTGAATAGTAGATGCATGAGCTATACTCATGAGCTCAATCATAGAATCATAGAATAGTTTAGGTTGGAAGTGACCTCAAAGATCATACAGTTCCAACCTCCCGCCATAGGCAGGGACACCTCCCACTAGAACAGGTCACTCAAGGCCTCATCCAGCCTGGCCTTGAACACCTCCAGGGAGGGAGCAGCCACAACCTCCCTGGGCAACCCATTCCAGTGTCTCACCACTCTCACTGTAAAGAACTTCCTCCTAACATCCCTTTTAAATCTCCCCTTTGCCAGTTTAAACCCATTCCCCCTTGTCCTGTCATAACAAGACCTTGTGAATAATCCCTCCCCAGCCCTCCTGTAGGCCCCCTTCAGATATTGGAAGGCTACTATAAGGTCTCTTCAAAGCCTTCTCTTCTCCAGTCTAAAAAGCCCTACCTCTCTCAGCCTTTCCTCAAGACTAAACACTGTTTTGCCCAAGCAGATTTGAAGCCAATGAACTTCTGTGTGAGCAGGTCAAGACTGACCTTGCTCCTCAGTGACTGCCTTTAAACAACCCAAACTGTAAAAATGTGGATAGCATTCATGGCTGTGCATTGGATGAAACCTTGTAGGAACTTACATGCAGCTGATCCTGATGTAAGCCATCTGGGGGCTTCTCTTGTTAGATTGTGTCCATCAAGATTTAATAGTCTCCAGCAGCTTTCGCTGGTATCAGCAGGATTCATTTTTCAACGTCTGAGACAGCAGTCGTTTTGTCTTGTATCATCTATTTAATATTCCAGTTTCTATTTCTCATGCTTACACAAGGAATGAAAACAAAGGCATGGCTTGTATTGTCAGGCAAGGAGAATTTGGCCCACGGTAAATATCAGGGTTTGATGTTAATCCCATCCTCGTTTTATACCAGAATCAGCCACTGCCTTCAAAGGAATTAATCCTAGGTCACACCAGCATCAGTGCAGAATGAATCTTGCGCTATATGTCGTTTCTGCTAGCAAAGTGGCAGAAGAAGCTTAATCCTTCATTATTTGTCCACAGCATACTCTGCCAGCCAAAAGACTGAATCAACTTTTTTTTCCCACAGCACTCTCTGTGCTTTTGATCTGAGTCTGACTTCTTCTAGCTCACCACCCTGAAGCATTCACCGTGACTAACAGCAAAACAACACCCACAGGTTTCACAAAGGAAAATGTTTGTCCTCGCCTAACTCTCTGAGATAAAGTTTTAATCCAGCTGGTCTGGAATGCTGTAATCTCTTGAGGCTTTCGTCTGGTACATTTCCATTTGCTCCCACATCTCTTCCCTACTTTGTCTCCAGAATAGTTCCTAATTAAGAGTTTAAAAGTTCAATATAAAGCAGTCTTAAAGAGAATATTGAATAATGCTAGATAGTTATCAGCAAAATTCCCACTTAACTGTGAGTGATTCATGCCTTCTGCTGAGCCGGAGCTGTGGTCAGCTCAGCTTGGGAGGACAAAGGCTCCTGTGTTACACCATCATTACCCCACCTTGAGTTTTCCTTGCAGGTTCGTCCCTACCTACATAGAATCATAGAATCAGTCAGGGTTGGAAGGGACCACAAGGATCATCTAGTTTCAAACCACCTGCCATGGGCAGTGACACCCTACCCTAGATCAGGCTGCCCACAGCCTCATCCAGCTTGGCCTTAAACACCTCGAAGGATATGGCCCCAACCACCCCCCTGGGCAACCTGTTCCAGGGCCTCACCACTCTCATGGTGAACAACTTCCTCCTCACATCCAATCTGAATCTCCCCACCTTCAGCTTTGCTCCATTCCCCCTAGTCCTGTCACTACCTGATGGCCTAAAAAGTCCCCCTTCAGATACTGGAATGCCACAAGAAGGTCACCTGGGAGCCTCCTCTTCCCCAAACTGAACAACCTCAGCTCTTTCAATCTGTCCTCATTTCCCACAGTCTCTGAAGGTTGTGTCAGCACTGATTCTCTGTGGTTACGGACACTTGAAATTCTGTGTATACTGAAGTCAGACTAAAATCTACTATCTTTATGCTACCTAAGATTTCTCCATAGTGAAGGCAGGCTTCAACCACCATGGTTTCCATATTTACCAGCCAACACTGTCATCAGGAATAGCTGAGAAAGTAACTGGGGGGTTTGTTGATTTTTAATTTTATTTTTTTTACTAGGAAAGGACTCTATAAGTGACATTGCTGTTTTCAGGGGATCACCACAGTCAACAACAAAAGGGAATACTAAGAGGAAAAAATAACACAGGGAATATCAAACTCCTTTCTTTGGGGTTTTCAGATCACTTTTCCAAGAATAACTTAAAATGGAAGAAGAGCAACCATAATGGGAAATTTGTAAAGAAAACCTTTTCCTTATTATTTCTGGGCTAGTAAACCTTCAGGCTGATCTGGGAACTTTAAGTCTATTCCTGTCATCTCATGCATCAGCCATGGGTATATTCAATGGGAAAAGTCTGACTCTGTTGACATGAGCAAAATGACAGCCACTTAACAGCTGCAGCTGTGGGAAAAATCTAGCTTTGCCATTGGCCTTTAGTTAAAAATGCCTATAATAAAGGCATTTTTCCAGCACTTTTTTTAGAGTGAATAGTTTTTTAAAAGAAAGGTACGGAGGGGGGTGTATGCCTTTTGCCAGCAGGTATAACTGATTCATGCAACCGGCTGATCAGCAGAGTTTCCTGTCAGAATAGGAGCAGGCTTTCAAGGACAAAGGTTGTTTGGAAAAGGGCACTTAAGTCTCATCTATTTTTCATTGCCAGTAGTTTCAGTACTATTCATATAAAACAAATTACTTTTAAATAGGTATTAGTCTCACTCTCACCAAGACTGGAGTGGCTTTCATAAGGCTGTCTAATTCTTGATAAAGAGTCCAAGAGTAATTTAACATAATTACATTTAGTTATTACTTTTGTTTTCCATTGCAATACCAAAGGGGAACAATTATTTGCTCTATCTTGTTTCTTTCTTCCCCCTGTGGCCACAGCTTGGTAATTCAGAGGCGAATGCACATGCCCTGGCCTAACATAGCCCAGAATTAACATGAAAAGCATCTCTTTGTGTAGTGTGTTATTATAACTCTGCAGAATGCACTGAAGCAGGGTCACCTGTACACAAAGGTGCTGATTGCCAGTTCTGTTGGGAAGAGACACGGAGTATGTACTGCAGGTAATTGGTGGGACATGCATATATTTGATCAGATGAAACCAGCTGTGAAATGTGTCAGAAAAGAAGAACTGCTGTCAACCCTACAAGCATAATTACTGCTTGCTCAGTTTTGACATCCTGCTTCAGATAAGAGCCATTATCTAGAGCAACAAAAACAGCTGTGCAGACCACCATCCCAAACTCACTTAGCAGAAATACAGAGTACTTAATTCAGCTTTCTTTAAAATGTAGCTAATCTCTTTCCAATGCTGCAAAGCAGCTTCAATTATTTTTTAAAATTTATTTTTAATGTTGTGGGGTTTTTTTTTCTTTTCCCTATCATTACTCCTAATCAGTTGTATGATCTATTTGGGGAAGTATTAGGAAGTTCTTCTGCCTTGCCTATATCTTCCACTGATAGGCAGAACTGCTGAGACAAGTTGAAGAAAATTTCTAAAAGTGGCTTTTAATTTTGAGTTACTAGTTTTAGGGTGCCCAGGCTCACCTTAAAAGTCAAGGATGCTCTCAGACATTTCCAGACTGGGTGTCATCTGCAATTTTTTGTCATTAAGAAGTTATCTGCAATGCCTAATGTCTGGTCCCCAACTGCTGGTAAATCTAGGTTGACATTTGGACTCAATTATCTGAGAGGTCTTTTCCAGCTGAAGCAATTCTACAGTTCTGTGATTCTATGATCTGAACTGGAAAAAAGTTATTTACAATCTACATGTCCATGTATATAATGCAAGGGAAAAAAATAATGTTTGAAAGGTTTTCTTCAGAAAAAAAAATCAGGAATTATTTGTAATATTTGATATGCAGGATGATTTGAGTGTGCTCCCCCATTTAGAATTGAGTTTTTATAAATTTTGCTTAAATGCTGTAACTTTTATTAGGAGCAATTTATTTGGCTTTAAACGAAATGTGGCTTCTATTGAATGCGATTCCTCTGGTATTCACTTTAAACAGTAAATGTGCAGATTCTGCATAGAGAAAGCTTAGGGGAAATTTTAGTGTCAGACTAAGCTTCTTGAGTCTGAGATACAGAAGTGAAGAAAGGGAAATCACAACTGCTTTGCACTCCTTTCTGAGCAGTGAGAATGGAATGTCATCACTTCTAAAGTTACCTAACCTACCCTGACTGCTAAGGACTGCTTCCAGTGTGTTCTCTGTCATGCAGGTAATTGTGCTGTGCCTTGTTTTTTGCTGGGTTTTCTGGTTAGGCAGCACAGGTGATTTAAAGCAGTTCTGCAGTACATATACTGGTTTCAAGGTTACATATATTTGGAAAAGAAAACAGATTCCTGTCTGAGCCTTTTACATTTATTTTAACACACCAAATGAGGTGACATTTTTGGACACTAAAATGGTGACATCTGGAAAGTTTGGTTTTAGATTTCTCCTTGTAATTACTCTGCAATGCAGCAGTCTCAAAATAGAGGGAGAAGGTACCCAACCAGCACACAAAAACAATTAAATAGAGATGGTGGTTTGTATCTGAGGATGACTGTTCTTTCTAAGTAGGAGCATTTCAGCTATTTGTAATATCATTCTGTGTGCAAAATGGTGACAGAAGAATGCTGTGCTTTTCAGAGCACAGGAGGGTGATCACCAGATTTCATTGCACAGTTGTCATGGCAGGCCTGATAGGCCAAAATAGGCTTGTACATGTCCTGGCTTGGCCAAACATGTTTTTCGGCTCTCCCTTCCTCTGCTATGGGGAGAAGCAGTCTTGGGAAGGAGGACAAAGAACCTGGAGCCACTGAGTCTAAGGACCCTGGCTTGCCCAGACTTGTTTTGCTCCTGTTTGTATCTTGTGGTAAACAAGGTACACTTGTGCCTGCCTTGTGCAAGGCCTATGTTTTTCCCAGATTTGGGTAAAGCAAACTATGGCTTCACCCGATATGGTTAAGCTTGGCTAACTGCCATTCTGATTGGCTATTCTGTGTCCAAAGGCCCATTAATCTCAGGCTACATTGATAAAAGGAGATGAGCAGGTAACACAAAGTGCTCTGCCATTGTATGTGTGCTTGACTGATGATGCCTGCCGCCATTGCTCTCTGCTTCTGGCAGTGTTATGCCTCACTGCCTTACCGCATACTGAATTGCCTGGAAGCTGCCTGCCTCAAGTTTACCAGGAACAGGCTTTAAATGCCTCCATAAGAGAGGTCTGCATAGCTAGTGTGACATGCTGAGATTGCACATTGCAAGACATCCTGCCTACACCTGAAAGTCTCCTGCCAAGATGGGAAGTCCTGAAGGTACACAGATCATACAGAGGAACCAGGATAAGGTCAGAGATCATCTGCCTCCTTTCCCCAGCAGCTTGTAAAGCCTGAGAAGAATCAGAAGCTTCAGCAGCTAAGACAGACAGAATCCCCTGAAAATATTTGGGTACTGTCTTAAGCTGTAGCTAGTCCCATGAGTTGGGAGACTAATATTTGTGAGTAAATACTTAAAGCCCCTTGTAATTTACCAATTTCCTTCTGCCATAAGCAAAAAGGAGCTTCCTCGAGTCCATCTAGTGGGCAAGCAGTACATTGACTGCAAGAACCTTCTCTTCCAGTTCAATTGGGTTTAAATGTTTATGTGTTGCTAGTTATTTGTTCTAGATCTAGAGTATCCTTTATGTAATGCTTTCCATGACCATGCAAAGAACCTGATTATTATTAGAATTAGTGGTCAGGGTGGCAAGGGTTCTGAACATCAGAATTAATAAACATTATTAATTTTGAAAATACCATCTCACAATCAATTAATTACCCCCTCCATTTATAATAGTTCAGGATCAGTTCCTCTAGATAAAGGTCAGAGTTCATCAGTCTATGCTGTTAGCACAGAAAACAGTAAAAGCTGAAGATCTTTTACCGATCTCTGTCCATTCATCTGTATGCACAGGCCATGACTCTACTACTGACATTTTCCTAGACATGTCCAGTGACATTAACATCTATGAAAAGAAAAGTACTTAAAAAAGATTATTCAAAGTCCCAGATTTTATTTTTTTTTAATTTGTTATAAAGTTTATGCCTTAATTCTAAATTTTAGACAAACTTAAGGGGAGTTAGAGGAGATGTTGGCATTTGGAGCTGCTCAATGGCCCTAGCAGGGTTATATATTTGCTTGACTGCCTCTGTGCAAGTTGTATCAACCATTATGGATATGATAGGATAGGACATGGTTTTCCTGAAACGCTTCTTGTGCTGTACCACGTTGGAAAAGTAATTTCATAGTTGATAGCTGACTTACCAATTTTAATGGTTTAAGTTGCCTGTGAACAACTTAATCAGACATTCCATTTCCTGCATTTCTAATATATTCAGTGAGAGGAATATCAAGAACAAAATAGTTGATTTTTCTGACTGCAAATTAAACTCTTGTTTTGAATTTTAAAAATACATATCCCTGAATTCTGTCTTGAAACGAAACAATTGTTTTTATGCAAACATGTAATTGTTCAGAGGGAAAATGGTCTTTACCACAGGAGCAAATAGGCTTGTTAGGATATTCTGCACTAGGATGGAGAAAAATGTGTCTGTCACTGGTTACTGTCATTGATGGAAATCTAGTAATTCCTTGGGGTATACCCTGTGTTTTGATAGACCCAACTGGCCTTGCAGGCTGCAGCTTGCATGCACATTAAGGGCCATACTGTGTCCCTAAATACATAGTAAAGTCTTCTAATGCCTACTCCAGAAGCATCAAGACCAGGCTTCTTAAAAGATCTAAGCTCTCATACAGGCATAAATAAGATTTGAGTTCTTGAGGAATCAGACAGTGTTCCCATGGGAGCTGTTCACAGCCAAACCACAAAAATTTGGTTTTAAATACAAAATTAGAAACTGACACGGGTATAAATGGCTCTTTTCACATTTAGCACATCAGAGGTGGGTGGGGTAAAGACTTGCCTTTAACTATCATAGTCTGTGCTTGACTAAGTTTATGGTAAACACTATGTCTTTCTCCACCTCTGTCTTCTTAGGTGTATGGTATATTTCTGTCTTTCAAAAAAACATGTTTTCGTAGACCACTCACTCCAGCAGGGAGTCAAAGTTAAACAACTGTTTTATTTGTGCATTGGACAATACAGAGAATCAGATAGATGAGCTTTCTGCAAAGTCATGTCAGAGACTGGATATCTTTGTGGAACAGGTTTGTTTCCAATAAGTGTTGATGAAGGAGCACCTACAATCTAAAATAAACACACAAACAAACAAAGCCTCTATCACAACTGTTGGCATTTAGAAGTTAGGCCCAGAAAATTCAGGACTGAACTTGGGGAATTTTTTAAAAAATCTCCTTAGAAGGTGATTTAACAATAAGGCAGAAGTGATTTCAGTTTAATGAGTTTGCCAGCAGTGCCAGCTATGACTGTTCATGTGCTTCATCTCCCTGTGGAGGCTGTACTGTGAACTCAATCAGACGACTGCTCTAGATAGGAAAATCACTGCCAACACCAAATGTTTGGTTTTTTAAGTTGGCCAAGTTCCCTGTTACAGTTCACGGTATGGTCCCACAAATAATTGATCTGGCACAACAAAGGGGAAACTGTGCTGAGGGATTAAGGTGGGCAAGAGGTAGTACAGAGATACTGGTACTTGCTAGTTTCGCTGCCAGGAGCTTTGATTCATAAAATCATTGTCTCAGCTGGAGATAGAATCTCGCTGCAGCCCAGCAGTGAGGGAGTTGTAGAGTCTATGATGCCAGATGTTCATGCTCTACACAAAGTAGAGCATTTTGGTCTCAAATTCCACACTTCTCATGCAATCCTCAGTTCATTCCTGGTGATCAGTTCTTATAAAAGCATAAGTTATTTTTCCTCAAAATAACCTAAGCAAGGAGGTGATGGAGAAGGGAGAGATGGCAAAGAGGTTTCTGAGAGATTTGAGTTACACAAAGCAACCTTCTGGTGAGCTATTTTTAGTTAAACAACTAATTACGAATCAAAATGCTTTTCCAAACCTAATTAACCAATAATAATTACCATAGCAACCAGTTCTTTATGTGGCACATGCTGAATACATTCTCAAAGCAGCACAACAGCTTTACTTTCCCAAAACCAACAATGATGACTCTAATCCATTGTTGTAGCCAATTCAAAATTGGAAAGCAAAACAGGAAAAGAATTTCCCTCAGGCTCATTTAATGAATTTTTTAAATCTCTACTCCCTAGGACTGAGCTGCCTTCGTATTGTCCAGCTAGAAATTATACTGAAAACAATTTCTATACTTTTCAGATATGCTCTGGCAAGATTAGCCCCAGCACTGCTCTGTTTCTATGCAGCAGAACAAAAGTACCTGGTGAAGAGGTTATTAATAGGTTTATTTCTGCAAAGCACACTAGGATTTCCTCCTGCACTTGAGTTAGTAACATGCAAGTTCAGTATCCTTCTGGATTTCAGAACTGTTTCTAAACTTTTCCAGCTTTCTCTCCTCCACCTCCACTGTGCTTTTCAAGTGAATCTGTACTGTCATTGACTCAACTAGTCATGATAAGGATTGGCAATTTCTATCTTTCAGGGATACTTATCAATCCACATATTTCCATCCTATTCAGTTTGTTGAATGTTTATTAAATCTAAGCACTTACTTCTCAGGTTATGGGCTCCTTGGAAGTGCTGAGCTCAGACAATTTCTATACACTTTGGAAATGCACTTAAATTCAGAAAGCACTGAATTAGGAGACTCTACAGCTACCCTTATGTCTTTATATTTCCTGTTAGAAAACTGCACCCTTACAAAAAGGAATCTTGTGGCTAAATTAAAACATACTTCAGTTATGATTGCTGAAGTTTTGCAGCTTCTTACATTTGTAAACTCAGCTGTTCATAAACACAAGGTTGTATTCAAACTCATAAGTAACACAAACTGAATGAGGTTCTCTTAAAAGCAGAAGATCCTACATTTTTTTTTTTTTATTCTTAGTCCGACTGTTCTCAGTAAGTCAATTATAGCTTTCTAATATTCCTGTTTTCTGAACTACATTCAACTCTTTCTAGAAGAACTGTCTGTGGCTACCAGTTCACCTGCCACCTCACAACAGACTTGTGAGCTATTTTACCATATTTTCAATGAATTTTCTATTTCCTGTCCTCTTAAATTACTATTCTGTACTTTGATTGATACTTCCTTCTGGCCAGCTGTGTCCAATGTGTTTTCATGGTTTCTTTGTCTGAGATCTAGTGGTTCCCAAATCCACTCAAAGTGTATCTTGTTTTCAGCTGTCTTGGTAAAGGTGTTTTTATACAAAGAGTGATAAATAGAAATGGAATTATTTGAATCAATGTGTATCCACAAATTTACACTTAGCTTTCTTGTCTAACCTCCATCCTCTGCCTTCATTGTCTTTGTTCCTGGCTAATTTTCGTATTAATTTGCAAAGGGCTCTGAGCTGCCTGTGTGAAGAACGTTTTACAAATGTGACAAGTCATCTTTCTGTTAACTAAGCTTTTAATCACCTCCTATGAGAAATATGGGAAGCAGAGTTTTGCAGTAAAAATTTTAGCTTCTGCTCCTAACTACCTGCATGATGAGGCTTTGAGCAGCCTGATCTAGTGGAAGGTGTCCCTGCCCATGGCAGTGGGGTTGGAACTAGATGGCATTTGATGTCCCTTCCAACACAAACTATTCTTATTCTATGATCTTCTCAACTTTCTGTAGATCTGCTCATTCTGTTATTTGATTGTGTGCAACTGCAGGTTTAGCAGGGGCAGTGCTGGTCCCACAGAGATATTGCCAAGCGGTATAGTGATTGGTATCTTCTTGTGGACATTTCAAAATATTCTACAGGCAAGCTTTCCCAGATCCTTGTTTAACATCCAAGCTTCTAAACCATGGATTTTGTAAGGTCTTATACTGTTTCTCCTATAGTTGCTTATTTAGGCGTTGTGCAAAGTACAAACAGGCTAAACAGATAATAAATGTGAAAGTATTTTTTTTCTGTGTTATACCTCAGCATTGATTATCTTCAGGTCAGTTTAAAAGATATGGAACTATGTTCATTTTATAAAATCAGAGTCTCTGCTGGATTGTTGCTGTTATAGGCGGTAGAAAATCCATCAAGACTTCTGAAACTGGCCACAGAAAGGCAATTGCAATGAGTGACTCGAGTCTTACGTGCCTTTTAAATTATTTCTTTTATTAACAAAAGCCACAGACTGATATCTTTGACAGACATGGTGCTTTACTCTTGACATTGGTTTCAATCAGAATACTACGTGTAAGAAAAGCAGATTCTGCCTCTGATTAAGATTTTCTTTTACCTGTAACGTATTTTCCATAATTCCTTTTGTCCAAATCGAATCATGTACTCATGAAATCTAATTGAAGGCTGAATTGTACTGCATTTGCTCCAAGGAGATCGGCTGAAGTGAGTGGCACTATTCCTGAATATTGGCGAGCGAGTGAACTGGGCTCGTGAGGAACTTGCGATTGGATCTGCAAGCAAATGAGAGTACCCTGCCACTGCTTTCACTGTTTAAATATACATTTAAAATGTTGCAAAAAGCTTTTCTTTTTTTTCACTTTATGCTCACTCTCCAAGTGTGTGAGCATTGATTAACTTCAAGTCAGTCAAAAAGGTATTGGTGTCTCCAGTCACCCACAGCTTGTTTCAATTGTTCTGCTGAACAGAATAATTCTAAGCTGATCTTAACTCATGTCAACTCATCATACACCTCTTAGTTATCTCATGGGCTGAACCACCACATTCTCTGTTTTATCTTGGAGCAAAGGCAGAAAGTTTCTGGGGAAAGCTGGCTGATCAGGGACAACCCACATCCAGTAAAGCAGGGCAAGGTAGGCAAAAGGGGCAAAGCAGTAAGCACAGAGATGGAATAGTGCATGCAGTGAGACTAATTAGTCTCAATTTCCTCTATTTAAGAAAAATAAAAGTAAGAGGCAATGCTGAAAGTCAGTAAAATAGGAATGGTGAGAAGAGAATGAATGGGGAAAAATTAGTCACTGTTTCTGATATTATAAGCATAATGTGGCACTCAGAGAGATGATAAAGCTGCAAATTAAGGCAAACAAAAGGAAATATTTTTATCACAAAGTGCCTAATTAAATTGTAGATGTCTTTGTCGTTGAATGCCATGGGGACCAAAAGCACAATTAACTTCAGAAAGGTATCAGAAAAAGGTAAGCAGATGAATGGAGTATGCCACATCCAGCTCTGAACTGCTGTAAGCCACAGGATACCGGAAGCCAGGAAGAGGCAAGGGTAATGCTTATGATCTATTTCTCACAAGCTTTGCCTAGTTTTCTCTTACTGGCAAAGGTTAAACAAAAGTTCAGCTGGAGATAGGATATGCATTCTTATTTAATCATGGCATATAAATTGTAAATTAATTCTCTGTACTATCATAGAACAATACTCTAGATTCAGAAATACAGGAATATATAAAGCTGAAGTTTCTGTCAGATGTATTTGGTTTGATATCAAATATCACTTTCAAGACTGCATGAATGCGAGGCGCGAGACCTCCAGATCCAAGGCACTGCATCACAATGACACTAAGGTGTTTTGCTAAATATTTTATTTCTTCTCTTTGGACAAGAAACAGAGATTTTAGGGAGCCTGTTTATCAGATAATGCTACAAAAATGCCACCAGTATTTCACAACTACGGGTAGCTGTAATGTTCAAAATTTCTGACAAAATATCGCTGAATGTTTTCTTCATTCTTGTGCTCATTTCTGCTGTTTTATCCTTGTACTCTTACCTGGTCATTCTCTGTTGTCTGCTGTGACAGTCAGGATCCTAAATGATAAATGCTTGATCTGTCTTGGCATGGTTGTGCTGATCTTGTTATGATCATGTGGGTAACTGTTACAAATTATGCAAAATTAATAATCAATATTAATTTTGATATCCAGGCAAGGATTGTTAATAACTATGAAAACTGTTTATTAACATTAAATCTTGCCAGAAAACTTATTTACAATGTTCAAAACGCACGGTTTGGTTACTTATACACACAGGGAACAGGCAAAATTAAAGCACTTTAAGAAATAAGTACCAAATGCAAGCATTAAATTTAAAACTGGAAAGAGGTTCTTAGTTTCAATTATATCTCTTGGCCACCAGAAGACTTGAAATGCTCCTTTCTGCTACTAAGGCAGAAAGGCACAATAGAATCTAGTTACAGAATTTTTTAGAGAGAGGCTTTAATATTTACTCACAAAACAGTATCAGACAGTACCAGACAGTACCCAAAACTTGAAGGGAATTCTGTCAGTGTCTTGAAAGTTGTTGCAGGCAAAGCAGAGCATAATGTGGCAAGGCACAGCAGGCAAAGCAAAAGTAAAAGCAAAACCAAAAACAAGCATGTGGCAGTGTGTTGGTTTGAGCTAATTGGAGAATTTGAGTGAGAAATTAGACTATTGGCTGAGAGAGGTAAACACAGTGTGTCACTTCACCAAAGTTTTACTGACAAAGGAAAAAAAATTGTTTTTAAAGTGATGTTCTCAAAACAACTAGATAGCAGATGGCTTCGGACCGCTCTGGGCTGCAGCTGCTTCTCTTGCATGGTCTCCTTTGTCTCTCTGTCTTGGTAGCTAATTCAGAGTAATTCTACTTAATACTTTCCTGCTACTAATCTCCCTGGCCAATCTACTTCAGTTTATCTGCAGCATCAACAGGTGTGAGATAAGATTGGGGAAGGGGGGAAAGGTGGTAGAGGGTGTTTGGTTACTCTCTCTTGGAGATTTGGGTCTCTGGGAAGGGTGTGGTGTCTGTATTACCTTTTCATTGTATATATCTGTAAATATCTGTTATACCTTGTAAATATTTGCTTGTATATTGTGCATTGCTGTAAATATAAAGCTTCATTTATTAACTTCCAGTGTTTTTGAGTCCTAGTCGGGGTTTATAAAAGGTGAGGGGGCAGGTAACTGCTAAATCACTACAGGCAGAAACCTGTTTATTGTTTTGCCTCAATGTAATGGTCACCTTAGCCACAGAGATTTGCCAATTAGAATGGCACTTTGCCATTCTAACCCTATTAGGTGAAGTCAGGAGATTGCTTTCCCCTATTTAGTAAAAACAAGTCTGGGCAAGTCTTGGACCCTCAAAGTGGATGTCTCCAAGCTTTTTGTCTTCTTCCTATGCTGTGCTTCCCCTTCAACCCAGCACAGGGAAAGGGACCATGGGGTCATGTTTGGGCAAACCAGGACATGTATCTTCCACGACAGTAACACCCATAAGTTTACAGTCCATAGCTGTTAGAGCCTGGGTGGCTTTGCTAGGCAGGTGATGTGACGGCAGGGTAATGTAGACCACTCCTGCCCTGTGGTTGTTCTGATGCTGAGAGAGAGTTGTGGTATCATAAGACATAATGCACCTGGTGGGATCTCATCAGCACAGTGGCTGTGCCTGGAAGAAGACAGAGAAATGCAGTTTGCAGACTTTAAACTTGTTCACTATGCTCCAATGGCTTCTCTAGCTAAGATAGCAGTCAAAGCGGTTTGGCTACTTTAGACAAATATTAATGGCTTCTGGACTTATTTTTAACTTGTGACCCTCTCACAAGTTGTAGAAAGGCAAGATGAAGTGGAAACTGAAAGGATTTCACAGGAATTTGAAGCCTATAACAGGGATGAGGTATTGGATAAAGCTGCCCAAACTGCAGGTCTGTGTTCTGTCTTCAGTGCATGCAAGTATTGCAAGTTTCTTACTCAGTTTCCCAGACAATCCTCACTTCAATGGTGTTGCTGCACCCTGCTTTACAAACATACAGAGCACAAAGAGATATCCATGAAAGACAAATAAGCCACTGAAATTTACACTGTCTGAGGATCCCCTCCCATTTGGCTCTTTTCAGTTCATGTTCCAAAGGAAGAAGCTGTGACGCACCTTCTACAAGGAAAAAGAGTACAGCTCTCATGTAAGCCTCAGTGAAGACAAGGCTTGTGTACACAGACACAGGGTTTGCAAGATTGTGGTTATCCTTTCAGCTTCAGGATTCATATTGTGCAAGCTTGCGCTTTGAGATCAGCTGAAAACATATGTATTTAATTTGGTCAATAATAACAGAATAACTGTTATCACTGCTATTAATTCTTAGCTAACTGACTCTCTATGTTTTCCTTAATGTGGCTTTCTTCTCAAACTAAGCCATGGAACAAACCACAAAGTTGATTTTACAGAACAGACAGTGCAAAACCTATTTGTTAATTATGTTTGTAATCATTCCTGACTAAAGCCCTGTGAATCAGTTCTTGGAAACATCGTTTGTGGTTCAGCTAGAGTTTAATGCCCCCAAATACTGTGTAGTTCTTCCTCAAGGCTGAGAGAATTTTACACGTTTGACGCCTATAATTAAGATCAAAGAGATTCTTTTACACAGTCTTTTCTGTTATTTTTACAGTCTACATAACTGCAGAGCAGCTGTTCTCTCTCTTTCTGTCATTGCAAACTGATATCTTTGCTGCTTCTCTTTTCTAACTGTATCCTATTTGTTGTTCATTGCAGATAGCAGCTCAGGCAGTGTTGTTTATGTGTATGAACACTGCAGGAATCTTCATTAGTTACCTATCAGACCGAGCACAGCGTCAAGCCTTCCTGGAGACCAGAAGATGTGTAGAAGCCAGACTGAGACTAGAGACAGAAAATCAACGACAGGTATTGGCAAAACTATCCTATTTTTGTGTTAACTGGAACTGACAAATAGTTGGACAAGACTGGGTTTTGTAAGCTTGCCAACTCCAGTATAATGCCACCTGATTTGTTCAGGTTAAGTGAATTCCATGCTATTATTTCCTTGGTATGTGTCCATCTGATATGACCTCTTAAGGATTTACAGTGGGAATCAGGATGAATAGTGAATGGCTGTCCATTTTTCTTTCTCATACAAGCAAAAGAGGCCATAAGATGGATCAATAACTGGCAGGTGTTTAAAAATGGTTCTTTGCATGAGAGGGATTAAGCTGGGAAACTTCATGTTTCAAACTGTCGGAAATGCAAAAATTTGTATCAGTCAAGTGAAGACTAAGCAAGTTCGTGGAATTGAACTCTATGTAGGCAGAGAAAATACTAAAACATCACTTCTGTCTCACAGATGAACTTCTAGGGATGAACTTCCTGGGCTGGGAAGCTACTGTTGGGAAATATCACCAAAATATTTTTTCTATTCTTAAATTGTTGCCAAAAATCTCCTTTTGGCCACTGTGTGCAATACCATGGTGGGCTAGGTAAACTTCTAATTCCACCAAGTATGGTTGTTCCTCAATACAGAATCTTTCCCAGTCCACAATAAAAACAAATTTGCTGCTTATCTTGTTAGGAAGGAGCACAAATGAGAAGCAATGTTGTACACATTTTGCATTCTCACTGAAATATCAGAAAGTTCACCTGCTGTTCAAAAACTTGTATTAAAATCAAAATATAAGCTCTGCATTCTGATATCTGTCTATCTATCTATGCTGCACTGCTATTTCATTCTTGAATGAACTTAGCCATTCATTTTGTTCTCATGTGTAGATACTCTATTGCTTCTTGATTTTATTTCATTTCCTTCTTGAAAGCCATGCTTTTATGCAGAGATCCAGGAAGATGTCATATTCTAGACTTCTAATGACTCAGTGTGAAAGCATGACTGTGCTGAGCAATACAAGTGACATATGCCAGAACATCTCTCCAGCCATTGCTGGCAGAAGAGGCTTTGAGGGACCATGCGTGGGATGCCTTAGTCTCATTTTAACTGTAGGACCACAATTTTATGGGTTTTTTTGTGAGTTTGGGGTTTTTTATTGCTTTTAATCTTGTCTAATCCTTTGTGAACTAACACTTTTAAAATTTTAATTTGATTTTTTTTTTTGTAGAATTCACTGTCAAAATCTTTATAAAACACTGGCAAAAATTTCCCTGTTCCAGCTGATTCTGAGGATTTTCCATTAAAATTATTTTATTTTCTCAAGGAAAATACATATGCAAAGCCATTTTAGAAAATGTTATATTTTTCTGAAATTTTATTTCTTATTGTGAAAATGAAGGCAGATTGTTTCTATTTGGGTGGATTTTAAAAAATCTTATTTTTAGTGTTATTTTTGGTGAGGGGGGAAGTAGAGTTTGGATCAGAAATATATATTTTTTAATCAGTCAATGTTGAACTGTTCATTTTGTCTTGGGCAAGTTCCTTGCATGTCTTCAGGCTTGTGAAGGCAGAACTTCCTGGAGAGTTACCTCATCACAGCTGAGACTCACCTATAAGCAAACAAAGCTGTATGTCATAGGCATCATATGATTGGAAATGCATAAAGGCCAAGGAAAACACCCACAAGAGAAAAATACAGACATCAGGCCACCAAATGAGAAATACATTCTAAAACTTAATTTAATGATAAACTAATTCAAAATGTAGGAGGCAAAATATTTTGAAATATTTCCAATCCCTTGTGTTCAAACTTTGAACCTGTGTTACTATGTAAAGCTATAAGCATACATACATAAGACATGCAATATATTTGCCAGTGTTTCACTTATATATGGGACAACACCAATGACAAAATATTCCAATACTGTAATGTCTTGAGGAGCGAAGAGCCTGTGTCACTCAATCTTCCGTTCTTTCCATTTGCTTCTGATGTAGTGGCTTATTTAGAAATAATTTCTAAACATATCTCCTGCAAGACTAACAACATCACAGTTTGAGTAACCGCTTTTCTTGAGCAGCTTGTTCATGCTCACTTCATCAGTATCCGCAGGCACTAATTCAGTAACTATAGCATTTTTGTATCTTGAAGACATACAGTTCATGATGCAGAAGATCTGTAGTTCACATAAATCATATTACCTGTTCATGTATATCACATTTTGAAGAGTCAGGCTTAAATCCTGGTGAAGTTTAATGGATCTATTCTATTACTACCTAGAAAATAGTTCTGATATATGAAACATGGAAGAAAAGAGGGAAAAAAGGGTACAGGCCAATACTTGTGATGTGACTTCTGAAATATTTCTAGAAGTATGACTGAGGAGGCTGGATGAGGTCTTGAGCGTCCTGATCTAGTGGGAGGTGTCCCTGCCTGTGGCAGGGGGTTTGAACTGGATGATCTTTGAGGTCTCTTCCAACCTAGACCATTCTATGATTCTATGATTCTATGAGATAAAAACATGCAGGGAAAATGGAGAATAATTGTGTCATTCTTCCAGATACTAATTCCAGGAATTCTACATTTTATCCCACTTCATTTTACCTCCGTTTCTCACAAACTGTCTAAGCTTAAGGGTTTTTCACGGCAAGGTTTAGCTTTTTTTGTGGCTTTCAATGGGAATGCAGCTACTTTTTATAGTAACAAGTGACATAGCTAAAATCTCTCAAGGTTTGTTTCCACCCTACACAGCTTCCACTTCTTAAACCAAACAGAATAGTAATTTTGTTGATATGCAGTCCATGTGACAGGTCATGTGAAGTATGACAGCTTGCCACATAAGTCCCTCAGGGTTTGGATTCATCTTTGCTTTATTTAAATCAGAAGACCAGTAAAACTGAAGTAAGAAAAAACAACATGAGCTTAAAAATGCAACTAGAAATCGTATGCTTTTGCATAAGTAACCAAATAGTAAGAGTGACATGTTTTATAATGATAAAGGTTATATAAATGCTTCAGATATACTTGATTGTTACTGTCTATTGTTAAAACTAAGAAATCAAAATCAAATATTTCTCAATATTGCTTGTTTGTCATCTCTAATCATCTGTCATTGTGATAGCTGTAATTATTCAGTATTGTGTAATGCCTAAAAGAGCCAGTCGTGGAAAATCATCCAATTATAAGCCAAACATTTTGTAATCTATGTTTTAGAAACAAATAAGAGGTACAATCAGACATGTGGAGCTGTACAAAGAAGCAATAATACTGATAAGTAAGGATTTGTTCAGGTTTTGGAGATTTTTGAGAATCTCCTAATGACTATTTACAAATTTCCACAATATTAGCTTCTGTCTTGTGCTGAAAAGCAAGAGATGATTCCTGATAAATTTCATATAGATGAGCTGGTGGTTTGTTGGGTTTTTTTTCAGTGAAAGTAGTTTCATTCCCTCTTTTGCCATTACACTTTTTTGTAAAGTGCAATGAGAATAGAAGATGAAACAAGAAAAATCCCACTTGGGGTGGAAAAACATCTTGTTGGGTTTTGTACTACTCTGAGCTGAAATGTAGACAGTTAGATGCGATTGTTTTCCCCATATCATTATTTTCAGGGTTCAAGGGCTCCGTGCTCTGTTTCGGTATCGCTGTGACAATCAAAGCCATTTTGCTCTGCAGAAATGTCTTTGTGCAGTGTCTCTGTAAAGCCGAATTAGCTCCATTGGTTCATTATCCACAGAAAATATCCTCAGGTGTAAGTTCAACTTTTATGTTAATTGCAATTCATTCCCTTACTGCATAGAAAGTGCAGATCTGTGTGATGGTAAGGATTTGAAGAAGCCTAACTAAAGTCTTTCAGAGCTTTTAAGTGACTTAATTTCCAATTCCCATGTTTTCAAAACTTTATACAGTTAAGCTCCTACCTTCCTTCATCCTTTCTCCCCCATCACTGTTTACTCTAACAAGACTTCTGAGTAAATTTTTTTACAAGGTTAGGAGTTTTAGTTGTATTTTCAAAAGTGACTAATTCCTTAGGGAGGGATCTGATTTTTCAATTTTTTTTTAATTCTTATTTTTAAGCCACTGGGGTTATTAACAAGCACATATTAGCACTTTCAATTGGAATGAATTTTCTAACTCTAATTACCCTGTTAATAAAGTGAGCAGTACTGTGGATGCAAAGGATAATTGCTTCACTAGTAATTGCTAATGAAATTTATGCACTTAACTACACGGTATTATATGAAAATTCTCAGCACTCTATAAAACTGAAGGAACATTTCAGTCCACTTATTTTCCAATTTTCATTTCAAAATTAGAATCTTGGTGAAGAACTGAAACATTTCAGAGCTCGGCTTAGGTAAGTGAGTTTCCACTGCTGCTAAATACCCAAAAACTATATTGTAGAAAGATAGAAATATCATAGAAGCAAGCTAGAGAACATGGCACAGACAAAACATTCTGTTGCAAAATCAGTTTAGCAATTATTGCTCAGATTATTATTTTCTATTCAAATGTAGTTAGCTGCTTGAGGTTAATATATGCGATTATATCAATAAACCAAGAATGACAGCCATAAAATGGCCTCCGGTTTAGTTTTTCAGCACATCCCAATTACAAATAAACAGCAAATACGAAGTTCTCAAAGTTTTGAAGTTCATTTTGTTCCAACAATATCATCACTTTCTGATACCTATTTGATTTGGTTATTTTGATTTGGTATCTATGTGTTTCATGTAGCTTCACACCCAGTGCTGTACTTTGTTAGTAACAACTTCCTCACCACTGTTTTCTGTGGCAGGTAATTTTGCTGTCATCATACCTGGGGAAAGAAAATAGAAAGTGTAACTCACTTTCTTAATTAGCTACTGCAAAATGTTCAAAACCAATGAGTATGTAATTTCCTTTATCATGAAAATGCTGTGAAATCATCCTAGTGAAGGGCAGAAACCTGCATTAAATTTGATTTTCATTTCGGTTTCTCATACAAAATCCCTGAGTCTTAAATGAATCATATATTAAGTCCAGACACATATTGAAATTATGACTTCATTAAGAACTGAGTTTATATCGTCTCTCTGGTGTCCTTTCCTGCTCTTTTCTCCATCAATTCACTTTAACTTGAAATTCTTCTTATATTTTAAGCCTTCAAATGCTACCACTTAATTAAAAGGAATCTTTCAGAAGGCTTTGTCACTCTTCGTCTTCCATTACACATGAATATGCCAAGTTATATATATACAAAGAAAATTATTGTGCAAAGGGATTCCTGAACTTCTTATGACAGAAGCTGGAAATGGAGGATTAAAACAACTGGGAAGGGAACATCAGAGAAGTTTTATAGCTAGATAGCTTTAAAAATCAGTCTAGTACATACCTTACCTTGTAATAAGATGGCAACATTACAGGACTTTTATTCATACCAAAGTAATTTTAGTCAAGAGATTTTTTCCATGTCATAGTCACATTTCTACTCTCCATCTAAGACCCACTTGACCAATGAGACCAGTGAACAAATGAAGCCCAGAAAAATCCATAGGGAAATGTGAGTGGGAGGCTGCATTCATGGCCAGAAAAGTTGTTAAAGAGTATCCTTCCAACATGAATAATCTGTGGATTTGACTCCTGTCGGGGAAATAGAAACAAAACAAAACAAAACAAAACAAAACAAAACAAAAAAAAAAAAAAAAAAAAAAAAAACACCCCACAAACAAACAAAAATATTTTAAAATAGGATCTCTGAAATATTTTATTTGCATTATTTTAGGTAGATTTAGAGCACTTGATGGGTTTTTTTTCCCCTTAAATTGTCTGAAGAGTTCTCTAGCAGATATTTCCTCCCTGCAAGTCCTCTTACTGGCTTACTGGACACCCACTTTCCAAGTATTCTTTTTGTTATAGAGTGTGTTACAAATTTGATTAAATCTTATCTTTAAAGTAAAACCAGCTTTCATATTGTTTCACCTGATCCTTCAAAAAGGATTTGAGCTCAATCACCCTAAACAACCATGTGTCCAGGTGAGAAGAAGGCATGAGGGCTGTAGAAGACACCCTTTAGTGTTCAGAACAGTCTGGTGTTAGCATATGTAGTCTCTCCAGCCTGATAGCTGAGGAAAAAAAAAAAAACCACAGCTGTAATCCTGCCTTAATCTTTTTTTCCATTAGGAAACTTGTATTTGACCATTTGTTACCCTTCTACCTCTACTTCTAGAGGATTACTTTCACACTTTCTTCTGCAACACTCTCTATTTCCCACAGCTTTAAGAAGCTCTCTGGAGACTGATGAACTCTGTTCGTTGGACTTTTTTTTTTTAATTTTAAAGAAGCTTACATGTTGTATAGGTTTTATCAAGCTCTTACAGACCTAGATTTTAATCAACCATGAGTACTTTGCAACAACCGAAGCAAGAGCAGATTGCACTGGGATTGGAAAGCACACTTTAAGAGGGTTAAACACTGTAAACTCATCTTTCTTTTTTTTAATGTCGGTGCTAAGAATATGAAAATCCCCTCTAAATTAGTATGAGGATCAAGTAGAGAATTGGTTTTGAAAAAAAAAAAAGAGTAATCTGAATTTTAGAGACCACATGACCTTCCTTTTTCATAGTAGAAGTAGTTTAAAATGCTTCAGAAATACAACTTATGATCACAATAGCTGAATAACTGAGGTTTTATTTCTAAAGAGCAACCGATAACTCCACATTTACAAATTTTGTGTAATTTTGATTAGATATTGAATTTTAGTTCAATTTTTTTCTCTACAGGAAAAAAACCTGTTGAATGTGAAATTCTCAGATAGGTTTCTTTCATCTTTAGACAGACTTTCTTTCATCTTCATGCCTTTCTCTAAAAA
>VWZI01022034.1:117622-131340 GCA_013396835.1 Psilopogon haemacephalus | reverse complement strand
AAAAAAAAAAAAAGAAATCTATTCACCCTGTTGCTCCTTTGGTACTTCAAATGTCAAACTCAGAATTGGTTGATCCAATGAGAGAAGAAATCTGTAAACTTTATGTAGTTCTTCCCAATCTGTATCTATAATATGATTCAGTAAGTGACCTGTTTCCTAAGTCAATTTACAGACTTTTCCTCCTTATTAGGGTGCACGGAAGCAATATTTACAAGCACTTAGGGTTTTGTTGGTACCCAGGAACACATCACAGGACCAGCATGTATGTTTTCTGCATCTGCTTGTTTCAAAACACCTCATCTGATCAAGCCACTTGCATCAGAGAATATAACATTTTGCATGTCAGATGTTGGATGCTTTTCCTTCACCTGTGCTGTTGATGTTTGTTTGTTTCTTATCTTCAGAGCATAACATCCACATTTTGCTTTCAAATTGGAAATCTAAGGTAAAATCAAGATCCAAATCATCCTCTGCTTTCTCTCCCATTCCTTGCAAATCTGGAACAGGCTACATGGGCTTAAACAGAATAATTATGTTTTCAGCCGCTGCTAGCAAGATGGGAGTCAGACTCTGAGGTCCAGTTTATAAAGGGGAAAATTAACCCACAAGAGTATAAGAACTTCAGTCATGGGAGCTTTCCCTTGAAGAAACTGGTGAGAAGGATAACTCTCCTTCCCCTCCCTAGTAGGGGGCTTTTGGATCAAAACTGTTTCCTAAAAATATGTGGTTCTTTTCATCTCTAAACTAGTTCTGTTCAAATGTTGTGTTGCTCAATAGTGAATGGGACAGATCGTTGATCCCATTTTGGTGGCCTGTGCCTCCTTTGCTAACAAGAAAGGTGTCTAGTAAAAATTTTTTAAAACCAACAACAAAAAAAGCCAAGAAACTAAGTACTAATAAAAAACATTATCACAACTACTGCTGACTAGCAACCCTTGCTGATTGTCTCAGGGATGTGGGCAAAGGTGACATGAGTAAGGGGAATGAAATTGCTTCAGCCCCCTATAGTGATGAGACACTTCTGCCAGCTGGTCTGCAGTACAGTCATCTCTGCTTAAATGAAAGATTCCAGGCTCCAGATTAATCAGGCTAGTACCTTTCCTGAGCTCTGAATATACTTACTCACTTTAAAGTAATTCTTGTTGGGAATAAGACCTTCTAGGATACTAAAGATACCAGTTTATGCTAGCTTTCCCTAGTACCTTGAAATGTAGGAGGACTTCTTACAAGCTTCACTGTTAACAGAGTTACAGAACCCTGTAGTTCAGGTAATGGTTTTTAAATTCTCTGCCCCTGAGCAGTGCCAATTCTAAGACCAGAGTCAAGTCAAGCCAATTCTAAGCCAGAGTCAAGTCACTGTTGCCATTGCTGAGATAATTCCAAGTAAATTAACAAATTTGAGTTCGTGTTCCTGAACAGGATGAATGTCTTTCACTCTGTCAGTATTCAACTACTACAAACCTATTAAAAGGGTTTGATTTTTCAGGAACTGACAATTTTCCCAACTATAGAAACTTCCTGGAAGAAGTTACACCTGTCTTTGGTATTGGAGTCTTGTAAGTCTTTGACAAGTTGTATTACGTGTTTTGACTGGAATACATGACTTTCTAGCTCCTTTCCATCTTGTTCTGCAATGATTAAGCTGTATGAAGCTGAAAACGGCACTTGAGATGCTTTCTGGCATTTTCCATGTCATTAGCTGAAATAACCAGTACTGTTGAGAAATCTGATTTGCAGAACTTGCCTAATAATTCCTGAAATGGCAAAAGTTAACGAAATAAAGAAAAAAAAACCATAAATTAATCGAAAGCAGAAACAGTTCAGAGCAATTACATTCAAGATTCAAGAGCAGATGAGTCTAAGCAGTCCTAGATAAGTGAAAGTCTGCCAGGGCATAGCACCACAGACATTAGTGTCAGAGGGGTCCATTCTAATATTTTAGAACAAAATCGGGTTATAGGAGCTGTTTTGCCCTCATTTTCTATTCCAGTAAAATAAAGAACATTTTTAAATGATGCCATTATGAAATCAGACTCCAGTAGGTGTGTCTGTCTTTCTCATGTTCTTAAGGTATGATTCTGTCCTTCCTGTCCAAACTAACTGAAACTTATGACAGCAAATATATTAGAAGACAGGAAAATGCTTCTTTGTCTTGTTTCTATGTAAATATTTTTTTTCTTTAAAAATTATTTCTTCCCTGTGATTTTTAGTAAATAATTTTTTTTTTTTCTTCAAATCATGAGGTTTGGAATAAACCTTTCCATCTATTAGCTATGTCAACGAGATTACTGTGGGTCTGGAGAGTATATCACTTCTGAGCATAAATGTTCATGTCAACAACATAGAGTGGTAATACAAACTGGTTTGTTCCCCTGTATGTCTTTGTTAACCTGCAGTTCCTATTGCCTAAGCTAAAAGACAGCTCAAATGACAAGGCAGTATCAGGAGATTGTTTCATGATGTACCCTAGGAGATCTAACAGCTAACCACTGCTGTCAGAGAACAAACTTACTCCCTGCAGTGCTTATTCCCAGACACGTACTCCTACCCACTCCCATGCAAGCTGGTGGTGCTCATGTGGCCTTAGAGTGAGCCGATGCATTATGCCTGTGTCATACAGTGTAAGCATTGGCTGCTCTTATCTGCATGATTAATCATATTACTATAAAAATTAATTTAACCTCTATTTCTGCTTTTCTTTTTTTTTCTTTTTTTTTTTTTATATGGAGGAATATAATTTCTCACTTAGAAAATAAACTCAGTAGTAGTAACAGGACCTACAGGAGAGCTGGGGAGGGACTATTCACTAGGTCTTGTAATGACAGGATGAGGGGTAATGGGTTTAAACTGACAGAGGGGAGATTTGAACAGGATGTTAGGAGAAAGTTCTTCACAGTGAGGGTAGCGAGACACTGGAACAAGTTGCCCAGGGAGGTTGTGGCTCCTCCCTCCCTGGAGGCGTTCAAGGCCAGGCTGGATGAGGCCTTGAGTGACCTTTGCTAGTGGGAGGTGTCCCTGCCTATGGCACAGGGGGGTTGGAACTGGATGATCGTTAAGGTCTCTTCCAACCTAACTCATTCTATGATTCTATAATAGATACCACACCAAAAAAATCAACCGGAAGGGTTGTTCCACCACTTCCCAGCATGCTAACAGAATGAGCTAAGTGTTTATGAGCCAAGGAGATACTGGGGAGGCATGAAAATGCAAACTGGCAGACTTGGAATCAGCATTCTAGAAGTCAGAGAGCACAAGGCAAGCAGACATCAAGATTGTGATATTCTTACAAGGCCAGCTGGCTGGTGAGAAAGGCACCTCTTTTGACACCTGGCACTAGACTGTCAATCACTAACGCCTGCCAAGATTTTGTAATGTGGCCTCAGGTACTCTAGTCAACCAACCAGAGCAAAAGAACATCAATATCTTGCAGTTCTTCCCTTCAGCGTGTGCTACATATATTATGTCATGCTGTTGAGGACAATAGTATTGAGGAAACAATTGGCTAAATGTCCTTCCCACAAGAAGTGAAAGGAAAAACCTTTTTCTTTCTTGCATTACCACAAATTTTGTAAGGCTTCTCAGTTAACAACCAATTAGTCACCATTATAAAAAGTCACGACTCTCAAAAACACTGGGATATCAGTTTGGACGAGACTAGCTATGTTTCATAGCCAACAGCCAAACAAAGAGATTCCAAAACCTCCTGTGTGATCTGGCCTTGTTTCTTCCTGAGAACAGCAGATGCCTAAATGGAACATGCAGCCAGGGATGGGAGGAGCAGGAATGGTAATTGCTTGCATTCAAACAAAAGGAATTTGATACAGCGCATACCGCATATTGCACTAGTAAGTAATAAAAGTTAACAGGCAACCTCATAATCCCATGAGTCTGAACATATTAAATATTGCAGTTTCTTCCGTATTCTTCAATTATTTGCCATTGTCTCAATAATGCACACACACACACACACACAAAACAAAAAAAAGAACAGCAGCAAATAGACTATCCATTGTGAAAGAATTCCTCTTGAGTCGTTCCTTATAATGACAGGTGTTAATTCCCACCTTGTAGAGTGTCACCTACAATAATTACATCTTTTCTGAACATTGTCAGTTCTTCAATAGAAAACAATATAATTTTTATGTACTTCCCTTAAATGCAATAACAGCTAATGGAAAGGCATTTTGCTCTGGAGAGGCAAAAGATAGACCATTTTGAGCAGCTGTTTTCTCATGCTATTAAGTTCAATACTTAAGACAATAAAGCCTTTATGATACTAATTACAGACATTGTTAAAGCCAAGATTGATGGCTCAGGTAAAACAATTCTTAAAATCAAGACGAAAAGTGTGGAACATCTTCTCTAGAATCTCTGTCAAGTTAAACATTTCTGGGATATGCCCCCTCCCCCCAGTTTTATAGCATTGTTTTGGGAACAGCCATAAGAAAATTGTTCCCCCATAAAAAGATATATATGTTTCCCATCTGAAAATAAGTGTGTAGGAGAAAGAGAAAAACCTGAACTGAGCTTCCATTCTAGAGCAGTTTTCCATCCCTTGCCAAAGCCAAATCTTCTCAAGATGTTGGGAAAGAGAGGAAAATCCCAAGGCAGAATAGGCAGCACTGAATTCTGCTATCTGTTTGTTTTAGTGATTTCTACTGCTTTTTTTTTTTTTTTAATTAGTTCTTTTACTTGGTTATTCTTTAGGTTAAATATTCTTATTTATTTATTTATTTACTCCAAACTCTATCAGCTCCGTCCTAAAAGGCTGATTCATATCATGAATGGTTAACAGGAGAATTGATCACTGGTTCAGAAGATTATTTCCTTTTGATGCTATCTTCTTTCTTCTATATGTATCTGTTCCTTTTCAAACTATTGCTGCTGCTCACCTTTGAGTTGTCTCTACTTAGGCAATTGCTCAACTAGAAAGTTTTCAACAAAGCTCTTTCTCTCATAATAGACTTTATGACACTATTTATTAAACCTTTCTCCGAAAAAAAAAATATATTTTTTTTTTTTCCCTCATGTCTTTCCCTTTCTCTCTGAGTATGCCTTCTACACTACAACAACTAGAAATATGAGAACTCTTTAATCAGATACAAAGGGGACAGTGACCTGACAGTCTTGGGTAACTGAAAATCTTCTTAAAAGCTAGATTAAAGCAAAGTGTTGTGAAAGGCCTGGCAAGACAGGCACATCCTGGACTGTAGAACATTTGCATCATCTGTAGAAAAAGACAGGATGAACATGATCTACACACAAGTCCATCTCTCAATGCCTAATTTCTGGAAAAGGCCTGATTCATCATAGTTCACCACCCTATCATTCTGGCATGATGTAAGAACAGCTCGGAAGAGCAAAGTACAACTGATGCCCATAGGGGAAAGAATTTCTGTCCTTTGAATATTTCAATATCAGAGAGCTGACTAGGCGCGCACACACACATATATTCATAAACACACACACTTGAATGTTACTTTCCTTGTATGTTCCAGCATAGCATGGCGTATGTAATACATGTGCTGTGTATGCACTTTCAATTGTGATGCTGAATAACACTCTTCGCATGCCAGAGTATTAGTAGAAGAAGACCACGGGAGAGGCATACTAATTAACCCCTGTGTTTATGGGTCATTACCATATGTTACGTGCAGCCAAGAACATTTACCTTACTTTAATGAGCAGCATGAAGGTTAAGATATCAAATGTGCTGAGCACATTTTTCTTGGCTAAGCGAACATGTGCCAAGTGAACCATGTTTTATTTTAAATAAATGCTCTAGAGCCGTTGCTTGATACCTTAAGTGAATGCAAACAAAGAGTGCAAGCTTTCCCTGTTGTGGCAAAAGTACATTCTCCATTTTAGTCATATGTTTGTGAAGAAATGGCCAGCCTTTATATCCTTTTGTAACAGAAATCATAAGCAGTTCAACGATAACCAAGATTTCTGTCTTCTCTCTGTTTACCTTTTTTTCTTTTTGAATTTGTATTCTTATTTGTCTTCCTAAAGGATGAGGTAGGACATAACATATTTCTTTTTCACAGTGAAAAGATTTGGTGCTGTTGTGAAAGGATCATCATACAAATTCATCAAACACTATAATCCGATGGCTCCTTGAAAAAATGATCTAATTTATTTGAAGGATCGATCTATTATATGGCCATGTTAAGCAATGTATCTTAATAGTGAAGGAATAAGAAAATATATAGCCTAAGCGCCTGCTTTTATAGGAGGGTGAAGGACACACCTTTTCTGGTTCTTGGGATATCAGTTAACAGCTGTTCTCAAACATGCCATCTTAGAGATACCTTGGGACATTTGCTTCAGAGTGGAACTACCTTAGGGATAGACAATCTCATGAAAACACGAGTTTAGAGGAGTGTGAAGGACCTCCTGAGGGACTGGGTTTGCCTCTTGCTATCATAGACACTTAACTCAGTCTTCATAAAACAGCAAAAGAGGGAGAAATAGCAGAATTTCCAGGAGGGAATAGGTGAGAATGCTTGAACAAAGTCTAAACAATGCAGATGCACTAAAATTAGTACCATCCTTTATAGCCTCATCCAGCCTGGCCTTAAACACCTCCAGGGATGGGGCCCCAATCACCTGCCTGGGCAACCCATTCCAGGCTCTCACCACTCTCATGCTGAAGAACTTCCTCCTCATGTCCAGTCTGAATCTCCCCACCTCTAGCTTGGATCCATTCCTCCTAGTCCTCTCACTACCTGATAGCCTAAAAAGTCCCTCCGCAGCTTTTCTGCAGGCCCCCTTCAGATACTGGAAGGCCACAATAAGGTCACCTCGGAGCCTCCTCTTCTCCAAACTGAACAGCCCCAACTCTTTCAGTCTGTCCTCATAGCAGAGGTGCTCCAGCCCTCTGATCATCCTCGTGGCCCTTCTCTGGACATGCTCCAGCATGTCTACATCCCTCCAAAACAGGATGCAGTACTCCAGGTGGAGTCTCACCAGGGTGGAGTAGAAGAGGAGAATCACCTCCCTGAACCTGCTGGCCACACTTCTCCTGGTGCAGTCCAGGATCTGGTTGGCTTTCTGGGCTGCAAGTGCACACTTCTGACTCATGTTGAGCTTCTCATCCACCAGCACCCCCAATTCCCTCTCTTTAGGGCTGCTCTCCAGCCAGTCACTGCCCAGCCTGGATTTGTGCTTAGGATTGCCTCGACCTAGATGCAGGACCTTGACCTTGGTCTTGTTGAACCTCATAAGGTTGGCTTGTGCCCACCTCTCCAGCCTCTCCAGGTACCTCTGGATGGCATCCCTGCCCTCCAGTGTGTCTGCTGCACCACACAGCTTGGTGTCATCAGCAAACTTGCTGAGAGTGCACTCAATGCCTCTGTCCATGTCACACACAAAGGTGTTGAACAAGACTGGTCCCAGGACTGATCCCTGAAGGACTCCACTTGTCACTGGCCTCCACTTGGACATGAACCCATGAGAGCCACTCTTTGGGTGCAGCCATCAAGCCAGTTCTTTATCCATCTCATTTAATCCACAGCATCTCATCCTTATGGCATCATACCCATCATTTTCATGATTGCTTTGCCTTTCTTTCTTATTCCACCTATCATCCTTCTTTGCCTTGTCTTGTTCTCTCTGAAGCACTTTTGTTCCTCAGAAAGGGATGCAACACACAGCTTGGATAATATTAGTCTTTGTAATAGCCTCTTTATATCAAGTTGCCTCACAACAACCTCAACATCATTCTGGCAGAAAACAGGAAGTTTATATAACATGTTTATTCTTTCATAAGAAAACTGAGATAAAATGAAGTTAGTACTCGTGAGTGATACACATATTGGTACTTGTGAAAAGTGGCCCAGTCTCTATCTTTAAATACCATCCCACTGGAGAGTGCTAAAACAGCCATAATGGTAAGCAGCTGCAGCCAGAAAGCTAAGAAGTGCCAAACTAAGTTCCAAGATACCATTATGGTGATAGGGCAACCTGAAAATTCAGAGTCAAAAGTCTTCCCTTTTGTAATACTTAGAAGAAGCATTGTATTGCCTATGGAGTGCATTTTCTCTCAAATTTACTTGATTGTACTCAGTAGGGATGGGCAATCCCCTTACAAGCTGATACAAGAATTAGCAATATTCCTCCAAACAAAACTAAAATTTTCTTTTTTTTTTCCTAGCCTTCCTGGATGAGGCCTTGAGGGACCTGTTCTACTGGGAGGTGTCCTTGCCTATGGCAGGGGATTGGAACTGGATGATCTTTGAGGTCCCTTCCAACCTAAACCATTCTATGATTCTTTAGTGTGACCAATATAGACCTTTAGGAAACAAAAAACTCCTCTGAAGTCTGAGAGGCAAGGTTCAAACAAATGAAGGGAATAGGAATGAAAGAGAGCAGCCATTACAAGAAGTGATAACAAGAATTAATTTTTCACCTAAGTAGCTAGAACAGACACAAAGCAAGACCAGGATGACTTAGCTGACCAAGAGATGTTAAGATCTGATTCAAGGCTGCCTGGGAATTATCATCAATAAACTTCTATTTACCAAGTTACTTAGCTTCATGCTAATAATTACCTTTTTGTAACAGGGGTTCTGTCCTATACCAAGGCTGCTCTGGAAATAAGCTTATGTCCTACTTGACAGCTCCCTCCTTGGTTATGAATTTCTTGACAAGTGTCATAATGAAGTGTTTGTTTCCTTATACTTAAAAAGCTGAAGTAAGGCTTAGCTCTTTGAGCTGCAGTCTGTAGAGTTCTGAACATTGTCAAATTTATAAGGCTATATCCAGGACTCCTGCTTTTTCTCGTCAAATATTTATACAACATTATTTTGAATTATTTATTTTATTTCATATTCATATTTTCAGCAAAGACATTTCTAAACCCTTGGGTATTTTCTTTTCTAAAACTAATTTCTTAAGATATTTTTGCTCCTTCTTCATGTCTGGATCCAACAGCGATCTCAGTTCCTAAACTTTCAACAGACTTGTCTTAAAGTGGAACAGAGTGGGATGCAGAAGTAATTTGTGGGAATAACTGCATTTCCTAAGCATGAAAGGGAAGACTTGGTCTGGAAACCACCTCCACCCACCATATGGCTTGGTACTACACAAGTCCTTTCTCCACATTACTATCACTAAACTGTTTTGAAAATACATTAAGAGATTCACACTATTCAGTATTTTCTTCGTGGACATCACCTGAGATGCTTTCTTCATTGGTGCCTGATTTGCACATTTACATCTCACTTTCTCTAGACTTATCTCATTTCCGAAAATGTCATCTGAAATTTGGAGATAAGGAGGAATAACAATGGTCAGTTCTGGGTCAACACAACAGCACAGGCCACAATCTCTCTTGGGAACTTGGGTGAAGTGAGCCACAAGCACATGAGTCATTCTGGAAATGTGATTCACTGACATATATAAATGTTGTTTCTGAGACTACATAGAGAGTTTTCAAAGAACTTTGCTATTCATTCCCATTTGTCCATATGGGATAGCACACTTCAGTGTCACAGACTGTTGAGAAGACTCTGAGATTCCCGTCACTTTAGCACTTACTTCTTCTTAGCTACTGTAACCCTGTTAGCATACAAACTACTCTATTGCTAAACCTTTCCCATGAAACATTTTAGTTGTGCATTAGTTTATATTATCCCTGTCTTTAATCTCTGATGATACAACTAAGTTTTTTTCACTAAGTGAAATCACAGAATCAGAATCAGTCAGGGTTGGAAGGAACCACAAGGATCATCTAGTTCCAACCCGCCCTGACATGCCCAGGGACACCCTACCCTAGATCAGGCTGCCCACAGCCTCATTCTGCCTGGCCGTAAACACCTCCAGGGATGGGGCCCAAATCACCTCCCTGGGCAACCCATTCCAGGCTCTTGCCACTCTCATGCTGAAGAACTTCCTCCTCACATCCAATCTGAATCTCCCCACCTCCAGCTTTGCTCCATTCCCCCTAGTCCTCTCACTCTCTGAGAGCCTAAAATGTCCCTCCCCAGCATTTTTGTAGGCTGCCTTCAAATACTGGAAGGCCACAATAAGGTCACCTGGGATCCTCCTCTTCTCCAAACTGAACAGCCCCAACTCTTTCAGTCTGTCCTCATAGGAGAGGTGAAAATCACTTTCCTCTACATGTTTTTTCTCCACTTATTATCCAGCTTTTTCATTAATTATAGAGTTTAATAAAATGCTAGTCTGTAAGCTGTGACACACAAGCAACAAAAAAAAATCTAATTCTGCATTCCGCTGAGGACTGGCCTATATCTGTTAATCAAGCTACCACTGCCTGAAATGCTGTTCTTGATATGTTAGTAAGTGATGTTTTTTGAAAAGCTTATAATGGAGGAAATAAATGGAATGGACCTTCAGACAATTAGCAAGTACTCTTAGAACATTAGAAGGAAGAATATCTAGGAAGGGGAGGTGAGAGAAATGTCCATATTCTGGACTCAGGTTGGTAATGTGAGTTATCATAAATGGCCTGAGCTAGAATTTTTGGAGGGAGTCCTGTCTTACTGTTATGGTTATTAATAATATATTGTGAATTATTAATAATTTTTAATGAATATTATTTTTAATTATTAATATTTAGAAATTCGGGAAAATTCCCTGAGATTCTTTGGATGTTTGGTTGACAAGAGCAATTACACAGAGGTTATTTATAAACCCAGAATTAAAGAGTTTAAATAGTTTAAAGAGTCAGAACTTGGTAAATAAGGACCTGATAACAGGGAAAATTCTAACCCTGCCTTAGTCACAGATGCGATAGGTACAGAGTGTCCCAGGAGAAGAGGAAGAGGAAAGGTTTGCCTTGCCAATGCCAGTGCAAACTGCAATGCAGGCTGCAAACACCTGGCCGCTGCGTAAGAGGTGCGAATAGTCCTCTGGTCCCAGTGAAACGCAGCAGTGAAAAGAAAGTAGAATGGCTCTAAATCACTCCCTTAAATTTTGAAAGGTGAAACTGGCCAATAGGCATTATCATTCATTGTTTTGGATAATGAATTCAAAGTTTTGTGCCTAGGTGCCCACCCTTGCACTTGAAGGGCAGCACAAGACACCTGACTTTGTCATGTGCCACAGGGCCTTATTGGGACAAACTCTCATTGTTTTGCTCACATCTTCAAGCCCTGGACCTTGCTACAGGAGGAGGACAGCAGGGGTTTGAACTAATTTGGCAGGATTTATGTCCTACCAGGACACTTATGTTGCCAGTTACCCAGCTCTTTGAATAGGGCACAGCTCAAGCAATTTGCTGTGAAACACCATATCAGACTGTTATTGACACTTTGGTTTCCTCTTTGTTTTAGGAGCGGTTGGTGCTGTCTGTCTTACCACGGTTTGTAGTCCTGGAAATGATAAATGATATGACCAACGTAGAAGATGAACATTTGCAACACCAGTTCCATAAGATCTACATTCATCGTTATGAGAACGTTAGGTGGGTGGAGGAGCTTTACTTTAAGTTTTAAGATTTCAGATGCTGTTAGGTCTCTTGTTTGAGAGTGCCCCTTCTGTTTCTTTATTCATTTGTACATTAGAAAATTAATGTACCATTGCTTAATCTCTGAACAGAGAAGTACTTTAGTGCTTTACTTCTGCTTATCATTGCCATTGTAAGTCCCATTTGAACTGAACACAGAGTCTTGACTTATTTTATTTTTTGTTTTGGTTTGCTTTGGGTTTGTTTGGTTGTTTTTTTTCTTCATTTGAATTAAGTGATCCACTTGTGCAGAAAGTGGAGCCTTATGTGCACATGCACACTTATTCTGCTACAACCTTCTGGCTGACCCCCCCCAACATTATGTGAAATGAGACATCTTAGAGATGCAGACATGCTAGGTGGCTCCTCTGGTTTGTAGCCATTTTCATTCAGTTATTCTTATTATAATATTCTTAATTTAATTTCCCTTTTTTATTCCACAATCCAAATTGAAATTATTGAACTACTGAAATTAGTTAGTGGGAAGGTGGTAGCTATTCTATGAGCTGCTACTAGGTGTAGTAAGAGCTAATTGTACATTTACAGCAGAACTATCAGCTTCCACTCCATGATGTTACAGAATCTCTGATTCTATTGTGATTCTTGACTATTAGAATATTTAGCTAGGCCAAACAAACAGTGCCCATCACTGAAGAAAGTTTAAAAGTCATCATCCCTGGATGATTTGCTAGGAAAACATATACTTTGCCTTTTGATGAAACCCGAGTACAACTTTGTCTGGACAACATAATTTGAACTTCTGTGAAAGAGTAAATGTATTATCTGCTTCTTCTGTGGTCTTGCAGTAGCTCACATATATTATTTTAATAGATCTGGTGGAATGTATCAAGGACTCTTCCAAAAGGTTTGAATTACACTACATTAAAATGTCTTCCTTAATAATTTTCTAGTCTCCAGATGTGTTGACAAAGAAGAATCAAAATAGTGAGACCAGAGCCCTTCTGTTTGAATGCAAAAGAGTTTTAGTGAGGGGTGAAAAATTAAAAAATAATTTATTTTTGAAAGAGATTTAAAATGAAGATTCTGTGTGCTTTGGAGTATGTAACTGCTTGGTTCCTATGCATGTTGCCAGGGACTAGATCTTTTCAAAACTGGATTTCACCATATTTTTTCCAACATTTTGAGCACTCAACACTACCTAAACTATGGGAATCTCCAAAATTAGTATCCGTTTAGAATTCCTTTTGTTGTTTTGATAATGAAAAATGTAGAACTTTATTGTTTGAAAATCTTATTTTTATCAATTTAGGCTATTATTGCTATTCGTTCCTCTTTCTATAGTTTGGCATTTTACCTTTTAATTTTTCTCAGTGGTAAAAATCATACCTAGTTTATGACCCTTTTTCTTAATTCTTAACCAAACTCTTACCAGCCTGTACATTTAAAATTAGTTGAAATATCATTAATTGTATTCTATTGTCCACCTAATCATATCTATATTTATTATTGGCTACATTAGTGAATCTCAGACACTGTCAAATTCCAATCTTATTCAACACAAATGAAGTATTTTCAGCTCCTCAGGTTGTAACACAAATTAGTTGACTTTGAAGTGGTAACAAGGTCCATTTGAGTTAATTCCCATCTTTTTCACCTGTTCTAGTGGGAGATGTCCCTGCCTGGAACTGGATGATCCTTGAGGTCTCTTCCAACCTAAACCATTCTGTGATTCTATGACTTGTCTTTGTTAAACATTACTACTTTTTAAAGTAGATAGCTGCTAAGTACTGACCTATGGTATGGATGATAGCTTGCACACCACAGACTTTATGTGTGCACATTCTTCTATATTCACGTGTGCTCAGTTTATAGAGAGTGAATAACCAAATCTGCATGGCTAGAAAATGTACTGGCTGCTGAAATCTGAAATACAGGTTAGAGCTCTGTTTGCACCTAGTTTGTTGACTAAGATTATAGCATAACTTCAAGCACATAATTTGATGCAGCCAAATTCAAAGTTTACTTTGAAGTCAATGAAAAAAACTCAGCAATCACCCAAATAAAGTTTCATACCTTAAATAGAGGGTCCTCTACTTCTCACAGAGGTACATTTGTAAAGTCTCTAAAATTAGATGCAGTAAAGCTAGTCTGACCCTGGTATGCATAAGGCTGTCATGAATCTGTTATCTTGGGATTTGAGTCTTGTATAGATCATAAATAATTAAAGTCTGAAAATCCCACTGAAAAATTAAATCTCTGAAGTCAAACTCACTGTATTAAAAAAAAA
>VWZI01022034.1:27323-117568 GCA_013396835.1 Psilopogon haemacephalus | reverse complement strand
AAAAAAAAAAAAAAAAAAAAAAAAAAAAAAAAAAGCAAACCAGCTATATAAACATACCCTCAAAGAACAGTCAGATGCTGACAGCAGGGTGTCAAGTCTATCTGGTTATACAGCCCTCTATATTATGGGTGCACAACGCTTCGATATTCTCACTGTAAAATGGGCACAACTGTTCATATTAAAGCTTAATTATTTCTTCCTGAAATATTTGAAAATCCTAAACTGCATAACGCACATTTTGGGCCAAAGTCTTTCACATACCTTTCAGTATTTCTTTAGTCCCTTCAATACTTATATGAAGTACAATGGAATCTCTGAAAGTCTACAGCAAAGGTAGCACGGCTTTAAAAATGATCTGTCCTCTTCAAAGGAAATAGACTGCAATATTAATATATCTTCTTCTTTTAGTATTCTTTTTGCAGATGTTAAAGGATTCACCAACCTCTCCACAACTCTGTCTGCCCAAGAGTTGGTCCGAATGCTGAATGAACTCTTTGCCAGATTTGATCGACTAGCACATGTGAGTTATACACAGTTCACTTGCAAAATGATTGAGTTTGTCTCTTTATATGGGAATTTTGGGAAGTACCTTCTGATGACTTTGAATTATATTAATCTAGATTTTCCTCACTGGGATTTTATATGGCCGTTGCAGTGCAGGGCTGGGCAAGGCCTAGTGCAGAATCTTATACTTAGGGAGAAAAAATCCTCAACCACCAGTACAGGTTAGGGGCTGATCTATTGGAAAGCTGTCGCAATTATTGATTTTTATTACTGTTAATAATCACGAGGATTCCAGGAATAGTTCCCCGGGTTCTTTTGGATGTTCAGTCGGCAAGAATAACTACACAAAATCTCTTAAAATGCCAAATTAAGCAGTTTAAACAGTCAGAACTTAGGAAACAGAGAGCCTAATAACAAAAGCAATCCTAACCGCGCCTGGAAACACCTACGAAACGCGCGCTAGACACAGTTTTCCTGAGAAAACCTGCACCACCCCACCTTTATAAACCCCAGCTAAAACTCAGAAACACACTGGAAGTTAATAAATGAAGCTTTATATTAACAGCAATGCACAATATACAAGCAGATATTTACAAGATATAACAGATATTTACAGATACATACAGTGAAAATGTAATACAGACACCACACCCCTCCCGGAGACTAAAATCCCCAAGAGAGGGTAACCAAACCCCCCCTACCACCTTTCCCCCCTTCCCCAGCCTTATCTCACCACCTGTTGATGCTGCAGATACGCTGAAGATCAGAGAGATTAGTGGTAGAAGAAAAGGTTAGTAGTTTTAGTGATTTTACTCTAAATTAGCCAAGAACGAGAGACAAAGGAGAGAGCAGCCAGAGCCAGCACAGACAGAAGCAAACTGCTAATCTGGTTGTTTTGAGAACAGCTCTTAAAAAAACCTTTTTTTTTCTTTCTCAGCAAAACTCGGTGAAGTGACACAGTGTGTTTAACTCTCTCTCAGCCAATAGTCTAATTTCTCACTCAAATTCTCCAATTAGCTCAAACCAACACAAGGAGGATTTGTCCCAAGTAAAGAGGAAAAGAGAGAGGTTTGCCTTTGCCGCCTTTGCAATACTCTGTGCTGCCACAAAACACGTGGCTGCTGCTGGATACACTGCGGAGGCGTGTGTTCCTCACGGCGGTGGTAGAGAGAGAGAGAGAGACCCTAACGGCCGTTGTACCCACTTAAATACCTCATTAGGAAAGCGTGGAACTGACCAATAGGCACTTAGTGTCCATTGTCTGGCCAATTGGTTCAAAAGTCCCGCTCCCAGGGGTGGGTCCTAACACCCTAAGAGACAGCACAGATCACCTGACTCGTGTGCGTGACCTGTGCATGTGGCTTGAGACTTCCTGGTTCCAGAACCACGCGGTGTGTCCCTGCAAGCCACCTCTGGGCCTTACAATGGAAGAGGGAGGGGAAGCTCTGGAAGTGAACCAACTCTGGGCAGTAACTATGTCCATACCAGGACAAAAGCAGCACCTTGGAGAAGTCCTGGTGCACAAGGTAACCATGAACCAGCAATATGCTCTTGTGGCCAGGAAGGCCAATGGTAAATGGGGGTGCATTTGGAAGAGTGTGACCAGCATGTCAAGGGTGGTCCTCTTCCCCCTCTACTCTGCCCTCTTTAGGCCACATCTCTAATATTGTGTCCAGTTCTCACTTCTCCAGCTCAAAAGAGACAGGGAACTTCTGCACAAAGATTATTGTGAGACTGAAGTATCTCTCTTACAAGGAGAGGGTGTTTAGCCTGGAAAAGAGAAGATGGAGAGGGCTTCTTACCAATGCTTGTCAATACCTAAGGGGTGGATGCCAAGAGGTTGAGCCCAGACAATTTTTATGTGCTGATAGGACAAGATACATACAAGAGACATAAGCTATAACACAGGAAGTTGCACCAAAATACAAAGGAAAATTTCTTTATTTGAAGGCTGATAGAGCACTGGAACAGGCTGCCTGAATTGATTGTGGGTAATTAACAAGGCAGGAATTATAAAATATGTAGTTATTTTATTTCCAAAAAGCCCCACCCACAAACTATGTACAAACTACTTAGATTTGAGATCTAATTCAGTTTGGAAAATCTTCACAAGGATGCTTATTGGGCAATTCATTAATTCAGAAGAATCAGAATAATGAAAAAGTTTAGCCACAAAAGGGCTTTGCCCCACTTATAAATAGGCATCCTGGAGCCTTAGGGAAAGTCTGTTTTACTCACAGCAGTGGAGAAGGATTCAGAGATGTCCCTGCCTCCTTTGTGGCAGTGTTGGAACTGCTCAGTGTCTTGATCGCCATTGAGAGGCTTCCAGATCTTCCCAGGCTCTAGCAGGGTGCTGGGAAAGAGGCAGATGATCTCTGACCTGATCCTGATTCCTCCTGGCAAGGAGGTTTGTAGAGGTGAGAGGTGCAGACAGGATCTATTGCAGATGTGCAAAGAGCACAATGTCAGTGGCACTTCTCACCACCTCGTGAGGCACTTAATGTCTTCTCCTGGGAAATTTGAGGCACTTCAGTTTCCAGGTCATTCAAGCCCAAACATCAGGGCTAAGCTGGTCTGAAGCATGAGGCAGAGCAGACCACATTGCCCAAGACAAACAGAGCAGAGCTGCACGTGCTGAGGCAGAGGAGCAAAGCAGAAGCAGCACAGAGTAGCACTGCTGCTTGCAACTTAGCTCCATTTATATGATTTGCCTGAGTGTAATTGCTTCTTTGGCCACAGAGTTTCACTGGTTAGAATGGCATTTGCAAAGCTGGCCATATTAGGTCAACCTAGGGGTGCTTACCCTTATTTGGTCAAGACACTAACACCTAAACACCTGTGGGCACCTGTTTATTACTTTGCAAGGAGATATAATGGCCCAAGTCTTTGTCTTCCTCCTGCCCTTCCTTCCCCCACCAGCAGAAGGGTGGGGCAGGCCAGGATACCTAATAGGCCTATTAGCCTTCCAGGACACTGCCCAGAGAGATTTTGAATTTGTTTCTCTGGAGACTTCCAAACACCTGCCTGAACATGTTCCTGTGCAACCTGACCTAGGTGAATGTGGTTTAGCAAGGGAGTAATAATCCCTAGAGGTCACTTGCAACCCTTACCATTCTGTGATTCTGTGACTGAGGTTGGAAGACATTTTAACAAAAACTTACGTGTTCTGATGGCAAGTAAAAGGTCAGATAGAACTTCATGCCTCTGTAATGTTAGACCAAGAATGATCTAAGAGCATATCACCTACCTCAATTTCTAAGGAAGTTTTATAGTTCTATCCCTTGCTAGGAAATTAATTTTCTTTTAAGGACCACAGCTTTATTTTTACTTTTCTTTTAAGTACTGATGAAGGTTGCAAAACCTATTCCTTTGAAGGTCAGTGCAATGGTGAGTTACTACTAGGCTTTACAATCTTCAGATTGGATTATATCTAACTCAGTAATGAAATTAATTAAACACAAGTAGAAGAATTTACTACATTAGGAAAATTAGTTGCTACTTAATAATGATTAGAGTAAACATAGAAGCACAAAAATACAGGCAGAATACAAAAATACAGGCTCAGTTATAGTAGATTTGCTTTTTTATCATTTTAAGGTTCAATATCTGAGCTGGCTAGTGAGGCTGCTAGTGTAGGAAATTAACTACATTTGACAGATTTTAACTTAAAATTTATCCAACAATATATAAGCATCTATTATAGGAAAATGGAAATTACATTCTGAATATCATTGGCCATGCTCTCTGCTCTCTATTTACTGTAAACGAAGCCTATAGTCGCTTTTTCTGATGTACCTATCTACATCCCTCAGCTTTTATACATTTCTGGATCAGAGGTTAGAGGTATTTTTGTATGCATTGCAAAGGCATCAGTAAGGCCTTTGCATTATCTCTTAGCTTGCAAATTGAAGTCAAGAAAAGACTTCTATAATTATTCAAAGATCTTGTGAGTCAGCTATATTTATCTGAAACAGCAATGTGCTTTTTTGTGTACAGAGTGATGCCATAACCCATTTCCTGGGCACTGGCAAACTGGTAAATACAATGTACAATATTTGTTTTGCAAACAAAAAGGCTCATCAACTCTTATCTACATTAAATAGGAAACAAGGTGAAAGAAGTTACCTCAGGCCTGTCTTTTAGAAAACTTGTAGGAGTAATGTCTCCTTCTGTACAGCTTGACAAAAATAGCTACTCTAACTGAAGATACATATTTTAAACCACATTAAATCTATGTATGTCACAGAAGTATTTTAGGAAGAGTATGTACACAATATGATTTATTGCCTTGCTTTACATTTCAGCTTTGCCTAGCATTTTTGGTAGAACATATTCTTTTCTCATAATTCTTAACTGTATTTTCTAATAATTCTCTAAACCATATTTAACCAGAAGATATTCTGTATAGGTTGATTAGATCCAATTAAGGAGTTAGAAACAAGGAAGACATTTACATTTGACAGTGCAATCACTTAACCTTGAAATAATTTGTATGCTTGGTGTAATGGCTTAATTAGGCTTAATTAGGCTCGATATCCCGTGGAACGAGGGGGTCCTAGTACCCCCCCGAGGTTCTTTTGGGTTCCGGTCAGCAGAAACAAACGCACGTGTTGCTCAAATACAACTGTTACATACAAATATATCCCGACCGCGCCTACAAAATACCGCGGGACGCGAGGGGTGAAAACACACTCCTTCCCGGACCCGAGCGGGGAGGAAGAAGGGAAAACCGACTTAGCCCAAAATAGGGAAATAGGGAGAGAGATAGAGAGAGAGATTAGCCTTGCCTCTTTGGGAGAGCTGCCGTGCTTCGCTGCCTGCTGTCAGCTGCCTGTTGCTGTGCACGTGGCTGGGCTCTTCACAGCCACTTCGAGAGACGACGGTAAGTGAGTTGAGTGAGGTAGAGTGAGGAAGATTGCTAACAGTCGCTGTGCCCCCCCTTAAATACCATGGGGGGTGTGTGAGACTGAGCAACAGCCACTCAGCATTCTTCAGCTGGCCAATTGATTCAAAAAGCTCCATGCCTGCATGCCGCCCGAGGTATCCCTGGCTCCTGGGGCCACGTGGGGTGCCCCTGCCCCTCAACCCCTACTGGACCTTGGACGGTAGGGGGAGGAGAGAGCCCAAGGATTGGACCAACTCTAGGGTGTTTGTCACCCCATACCGGGACACTTGGGTTCAATATTTTATTGGAACTGGAAATTTTCCTTCTTTAAACGTGCAGAGCTTCCCCCCTTCTCTGTGGCTTGCCATATATCTTCTGCTTAAATCTGCTAGGAATCATTCTTATGCAGTTCCAAACTCATAAATCTTCATGAATATGCTCACATAGGAGTAGGTATCTCAAAAATGAAGATGAGTTTATTTTAAAGAAACAGTAATAAATGTACTGCTTTTTCTAACACAGCCAAGAATTTCTTACCCAGAAATTTGCAGTTTGGAGTTAAAGAACGACTCTGTCTGCAGAACTTAATCATTGGCACAGTCATGTCTTGAGTGAATGTCCCAGTCACTAAATTCAAGATTCTAGGTTCCTCCATGTGTTTTCTTCTATAGCCTATGAATTTGCTTTTCTCTTCTACACATTACTAGCTAGAATAATACAGCTATGTAGATCAATCCTCTGAAAGGCAGAAGACGCAAGGAAGAATCACTGCAGAAACTGCATATATTTGACTACAAAGATTAGAATGATCTAATTATGACAAGTTAAAATTTATTTAAAAGAAAGACATTTTGACTGTGTTCCTTGTTTGTGACTTTTGAGACCTGGATGTCATGGTACCTGCCTGCTGTCCTGACAATAGAGATGGCCTACAGCCCTAGGGAGGAACAGAAGGTCTACCTGGATTTTGATGTTTCTGTCCAACCCAAGGAGATGAATTCTCCCTTTGCTCTTTGTAGAAAACAAGGCAAAACTCCTCACTCAGTGTTCTGAAATCTTATGGAGAAGCAGTTTCCTAAAATATAAGGACACAAATATTGTGTTGAACTTAACTTTTGTCTTTGGAAAATTTTGGCAGTGCACACTGACTGGTCCATGGCCAGGTTTTAAGGATTTGTTATTTATGTGGACCTATCATCCTATCCAACAGATATCATACAAAGCTTTCACATTTGGAAAATCTATATCTTTTGGGAAAATGCTTCATCTTCATCTGAATGTCCCAGGAGATGGAGAAATCCTTGTGCATTTTGAGAGTCTGTTACATTTTGGTAGAATTCTTACTGTTGTTTCAATAAGGGTTATTTCTCATTTGATTTTTTTCTCACTTTGAACTGTGTACATTCATTCTTGCTGTGACCTGGTTTTCCTAGACAAAATAACCATATTGTAGCCAATGTATGACTGCATTTGTGTGCTTTGATCTAGCCACTTTTCAGGTGTCTTTTTGGTAAGACAAACAGACCAAACTCACTGCAAGAGTTTTGCTTGTTTTGTTTCTTCCTTTTCTTTCTGTAAGATTTATTCCTACAAATAATTTTTTGGACTAGTTTGCTGGTCTGCTTCCAATTTTTTCAGAATCTTATTGAAGTCAAAGCTAGGAGCACTGAAAACAGTGGCCCTGGATTAAGCTTCACTAGTATAATGGAGGCAGATCTCCACTCTTCCTCCCATTCTCTGCTTCCTTGCTCTGTCCAAAGACCACGTTTCTGGTCATACAGTGATGACACTATAGCACTGAAACATCTTGTTCTGGCATCTTATAGCTTTGCAGCATTGTTAGACCACTGTGTCTGCATAGAGATTGATCGTTCTGCTAGTCTTATTCCTTCTGCAGATGTTATTAGCAATGGTTTCATATATGTCTGTAAATCCCTGATAGGCCTTTTAGAAAGCGGTCTTTTAAAGACCTCCCTAGAAGGGTATTCCACTACGCATTAGCATCCAGATTTCAAATTTTAATCAGCTTAGCTAGAGTTATCACAACTCTTTAAAACCACCACTGTTACTCAAACTCTTGGGTTTTGATAAGAATTTGCATCAAAGTAAAAAGCTTGGTTGTGGAAAGCTTGAGGCATTTTCTTTAGATATGAAGGAAAATCCTTTTAAATCCTTGTTTACTTCTAAATAAAAGTAGTATTTTATAATCCCGTATAAAGGATTGTTTGATCTGCTCTATCATTGCATATAAGACATATAACAGTAAAGAAGACACTACTTCACAGCTGAAGGAATTTAACTTAATTTTTAAAATTTAATTTCATTTTTATTTCTCTTGTTCAGGCTCCATTTTCCTGTGCAATGCAGAAGCAATGAGAAATCTGAGGTTTGGGTTTTTTTTTTCCCAGTTAATTCTGCCAAGTATTCTGGCACATGCTGATGCACATAACTGATAACAAAAAAATCCATAATCACAGGATCACAGGATATCATGGGTTGGAAAGGACCCAAAGAGGTCATTGAGTCTAATCCCCATGCCAGAGCGGGACCATACAATCTAGCTCAGGTCACACAGGAATGCCTTGAAAGTCTCCAGAGAAGGAGACTGCAGCCTCTCTGGGCAGCCTGTTCCCATGCTCTGTGACTCTTACAGTAAAGAAGTTCCCCCTTGTGTTGAGGTGGAACCTCCTGTGCTTCAGCTTGCATCCATTGCTCCTTGTCCTATCCCAGGCAGCAAGTGAGTAGAGCCTGTCCCCCACTCCTGACACCCAGCCCTCAGATATTTATAAATATTTATTACATCCCCTCTCAGTCTTCTCTTCTCCAGACTAAGCAGCCCCAGGTCCCTCAGCCTCTCCTCCCCAGGCAGTGCTCCAGTCCCCTAATCATCTTCATAGCCCTCCACTGGACCCTCTCCAGCAGATCCCTGTCCCTCTTAAACTGGGGAGCCCAAAACCGAATGCAGTATTCAAGATGGGGTCTTACCAGGGCAGAGTAGAAGGGGAGGAGAACCTCCCTGTATCTTTACCACAAGACACTTTAAATACAAACTAGAACTCGGTTCAATATTTCTTATAAGAAAGAAATTTAATATTATGTTACCTACAGATTTCTAACCACTCTGATATTTGTAAAATATTTACAGTTGTAGAAAATTAACAACTATATAGTTAAGAACAAAGAAAAATGTATTGACATAAAACAGAACTGTAAGAAAATATTTCTCTATATATTCATCTATCGAATAGTCCAAACAGAAGCATAATTAACCATTTTTCTCCCTGCCTACGGCGGGGGGTTTGAACAGGATGATCTTTGAGGTCTCTTCCAACCTAAACCATTCTATGATTCTATGAATTTTCTTAGGCAGAAGTTTTGAGGATAGAAGGGAAATAACATGAAATTCAGTAAGATAGTTAAACCTAAAAAAAATTCTTACTTTGATGAAATAATTGCTATTTTTGACATCTGTTTATCCTCTTCTCTGCAGTGCTAGATGTCAGTTGATACTATAATTTTAGGTGTCATATTTCTAACTGTGTCTACACTGTGTATAGATTCAGATTTAGATATGGCAAAGAGGGAAGAGTAAGACTCTAAATAAAGGATCAGACATCTGTAAGCTTTGGTGCAGCAGCAGCTGAGATGTAGTCCAGCATCACCGAGACCTAAAGATAAAATCAAACTGCAGCATTTTAGTTTAGACACATGCACAGAGATGAACACACAGACAGTCTTAGATTTGAGTTTGGATCCATCCTTATTATGAAGCACTGATACTCAAATAGAAATCTTCTCCTGAAAGACTAAAATCCATGAAGTTTCCTATACCAATAAAATGTCTGGCCTGTAAAGCACTTTATCTCTTTCCGGTCTCCTCAGCGCTCATATGATAAACCAGAATTCAGTGGAACCATAGATACCGAACACATGGTCTGTTAAATTATGTTACAAGAATTTAATATAAGGCCACATGTAAGTGTTCCCTGGTCAAGATCAAGCATGAAAGATTGCCACATTTTTCTCTTTATATATATAAAAAAATAGAAACAGTACTTTCAGCTGCGACTCAGGCTTGGTCTTCCTCTCTGCCTGCATCACTGTACTCAAGAGCTTCCTTCCATCGGCTTCTCTCAAGGTCCCAGTTTTGTTTCCCAATGTGACAGAACTGCAATAGGATGAATTTGGATGGACCTCTCTCCCCATCACACTTCAAGACAGCCTGCAGATAAAAAGCTTTGGCTTAGACTCCGTTCATGCTGAGAATAGCCTCTTATCTATGTTTTCTGTACCTCTGGAAAATACTTCAGGAACGGAGCTATTGGACACAAAGGCCAAGTCCCTGCCTCCTCGAACTCTGGCCACCTTTTAAAAAGGAGGTTTATTTGTGTGATCTCTTTGTCCTGCAGTTAAGCCTCAGTAATTCCTTATCCACAGTGTTCTAAATTTTTAGCTCAAAATAATAAAAATTGAGATAAAGGCTTTTCTGTGGTCTGCTTGCTAGGCTACAGGATTCCCTTCAAAAGTAAGAAAAGTGATTAATTCACCACAGGCAGAATTGATAATTTGACATAATTATTAAAATGCAATAACTTTTTCCCCCTCATCAGAAATTTAGCTGAAGGAAACAAGAAATAATAATGAAGTTTCCAACTGCGTCTTTCAGTAACTTGATATTTGAGCAGCTCATTTCTTCAGCTTCACATTATGCCAATTTTCTTTGCTTCCTTTGCACTCTCTAAGGGTGTATTTAATAAGCTTATACATAAATCATTCACACATATGAAGTAATTATTTACGAAAAATCTGCATATGTTCTTTTGCCCTGGATCAAGGTGCTTTGGCAAAAAGATTTCTTAGCAACTGCTACTGAATTAATCTAGAATTATTAACAGTTGAATGTCTGAGTTTGCTCAATATTCCTAGGCAAAATTTCTACTGATTTCAACTGATCTTGGCAGAATCAGGCCCCTTAAACTTTCACTTATATGAAATTAAAAGCTGCAAATAAGAGGACAGAAGACCCTGCTTGTGACATGCTGAGAAACTGCTACATTCAGTAAATGACATTAATGAGTCAACATGAGGAAGGGTGTGAAACTGATGAGAAGGTGTGAAGCTGATGAGAAGGTGTGGTCCTAATGAGAAGGTATAATATCAGCTGTCATTTACATGCCCAAGGACAGCTTCTGGAATTGCTTATGGGAAGGGATGAGGAACAGAATAAAAGAGACTATAGTAATAGGCTCACATGAGGTAAGGATTTAACAATGTAGCACAGTGCTCCATCAAAGGTCTTGTATGACCATTTTTAAAATTTAAATAATTAATTCAGCTTACAGGTTCTTCTTACGAGTTTATGTATTTGCATTCATTTTGATGTCATATCTGCAACTCCTTCATACCATTGTGGTGAGATGGTTTTAGGAAGTGGTATCGAGTGTGGGGAGAATCTGGAATGCATTATCTTCATTTTATACCACCAAAAATAGGTAGGCCCTTTCAAAACTCAGTCACCTATTTACAACTACGTACAATAGCCATGTATCTAATCCTAAAGTACTAATGGCACCAGCCTACAAACCATCTAGTCTAAACTGAAGATGGGATTGAACTACAGAGCTACCAAAGGGAAGCATGGGAGATTATACAGGCTTCCTTTGGCAAAAGCAGATGCCATGAGCCCTCTGTGCTTGCTGGCAGTTAATTATCTTCTTGTAACTGAAACATTTGTAGTGATAAAAAATCTGCAGTTTACTTTGGAATAGGTATGGCAGAAATAACAAGGGAAGAATAAAGAGCACAAGGATGACATAATTGGACTGTAACACAGTTCATGTTTATCTTATCCTTCCCCTGTACTTGACACTGGTCAGGCCACATCTTGAGTACTGTGCCCAGTTCTGGGCTCCTCAATTCGAGACAGATATTGAGGTAGAGAAGGGCGACAAAACTGGTGAGGTACGTGGAGCACAACCCCATGAGGAGAAACTGGAAGAGCTGGGGTTGTTCAGCCTGGAGGAGGCTCAGGGGTGATCTCATTGCTGTCTACAACTACCTAAAGGGAGGTTGTATACAGGTGGGGGTTGGTCTCTTCTCCCAGGCAACCAGAAACAGAACAAGAGGACACAGTCTCAAGCTGTGCCAGGGCTGGATATTAAGAAGAATTTCTTCATAGAGGGAGTGATTTGCCATTGGAATGGGCTGCCCAGGGAGGTGGTGGAGTCTTTGTCCCTGGAGGTGTTCAAGAAAAGACTGGTTGGAGCACTTAGTGCCATTGGAAAGGGCTGGGTGATAGTTTGGACTGGATGATCTTGGAGGCCTCTTCCAACCTGCCTTTTTCTATTCTATTCTATTCTATTCTATTCTATTCTATTCTATTCTATTCTATTCTATTCTATTCTATTCTATTCTATTCTATTCTATTCTATTCTATTCTATTCTATTCTATTCTATATCATATCATAATGATTTGACTAATAGGAAAAATAAGGAAGACAAGGAGTCATTTAAATGCTCCTTGTAGGTTCCTGTGCCAGTACAGATACCCTGCCTGACACTTGCGCTGCTCCAGAGGAACATATCTTTTATGACATAATTGTTAGTCCTGTGTGTGTGCAGCTCACATACCCAGGAGTCTTAATGATGCACCATAGGTTCATGTGTGGGCAACTGAAGCCCAGACAACCTCTTTATCTGTGACCTGAGTACGTCCCCAGGCCTCACTGGCTGTGTTACCTGGCTCTCCTTTGTAATTGCAGCCTTTACTGCTGGCTGACACACGGCCACATATATATGGTCATTCTCATTTGGATACCTCACTCAGTAGATGATTTCATGAGCTTTGTCAATGAGAGTAGAAGTGATGAATTATGACACGTACACTCACATTTCCATACACTGAACTTTCATTAGTATGTCATGTTACATGGTAAGATTCCTCTCTCTTATTCTTATAAAAGCTAAATCCTTTATAAGCGGCTAGCCTTGTTTTGATTTTCAGCAAATGAGTACACATGAAGCCAGATGACAGAGTTCTCATCTGTCTTTAATGAAATCAGCATTTCAGCCAATTTAAATGGTCATTAAGAACCAAGCAGGTAAGGTCTTTTTACGTTTCAGGCTATTCTCTAACTGTGCTGAATCAGATGCTCACTTAATAGGGGAGGCTATCATGGGATAGGCAGGCTCTGTAGATTCAAGACTGCATGGTAAATATTCATGTAAAAATATATTTATCATTCTAAAATATGATACTGCATGAGATATGCCTTTCTTTCTTTCCTGGAAATTGACTGGTTTTTTTTTTTCCTTTTCTCTACTTTACTGTGAGCTTATCATTGTAATGTGTTTGAAGTGGGTCTAAATGGAGTTGAAGTGTTGCCTTTTGCTCTACCTCCATCAAACCAACATGGTGTTTCAAATGCTCCTTCTACTTTGTAGATGTAACAGCAAATGCCATTAAATTATGAATCAATTCAATGACTCTATTAGAAAAGCCAAATAACTTTAGAATCTCTGCTTTATAATCTCTCTTTGCATGTTGTCTGGCCAGGGAACACAGAGAGAGAAGCTTAAGGAAGCCCACTAACGGTTTGACATGCACTGATTTATACTGCTTGTTGATCAATGTTTCACAGCTTTACTCTCTAGGAAGAAAAAAAAAAAAAAAGGGTGAAAAGTGAAGTAAAATCAAATTTCTGATTCCATCCATTGAGGAGAAAATGTAGAAAACCCAGATATTGTTGCATATTTTAAGAGGCACAATTTCTGTTGCAACCATATGAAAAATGCCCAGTGTTCACTTGTGTGAGTCTAAATAGGAGTTGAAAGGAGGTGCCAAAAGGAAAAGAGAAATAGAATACCTCAAATTCTGCTGTCATCTAATGAACCAACTTTGTAAATCATTATCCTGCTGCCTAGTAATGACTGCTTTTCATTTTAATCTTATGTCACTGAAGCCTTTACTGATTGAGTGCTAATACTGCACTTATTATTTCAGTGATTGTCCATCATAAAAAACCTTCCCCTCCCTTACTCAGCTTGTAGTACTCTCTGTCCCTAGAGATTTGCAGCTTTGTCCTCAGATTATTAAAGTCTCTCTTCTCTCTTCACTGATTGTCTTCTGTGAACACCAAGTGAGTAGAAAACATTGGGCAAGTTTACAGCTGATTTTGGGTTCACTTGTTTTGAACTTCAAAAGTTTCATCAATCCAAGTATTCCTGCTCAGTAGAAAAGTACCTCTAAAATAATGATCTAATCACACAATAATGTGCTGTTTCACTATATAAGGATACTGTTAATATTTATTTAAGAAATGAAATTGAGTATTTGCTCATAAGGTAAATGATATCTGTAGCAGGATGCCAAGTAAACATAATTTGTCCACAGTACAAGTCCAATGCAAGACATCTTCTCTGATGTCCTTGCAATGCAGGTACTTGATTAACTACTATAGCTGTTGGGAATGCTTGAGTATAACCGTGAAAAATGTAGGTTTGAAAGGACTATTAGTGAGAGAAATACATTTATCATTTATTTTCAGTGTAAAAAGGGAGTATGAAAAATACCCAGGAGGAATATAGACAAAATGGGTTGTTCATTGTCTCAGCTGGCATTACTGAATCCTCGGCCTGGTTTCTAGCCTAACTTTGATGATACTCTGCTCACCATCAGCAAAAACATCTCTGACTATCATAGCAGAAAAAGCACTATATAATTTCTTACTGAAAATTTACAGGTACAGGTACTTTATTTCAAAAGTGAAATAAATCAAGATTACACCAATCACAAGAAGGAAACATCTAACTAGTTTTGTTTTGTATTTTTTTTTTTCAGTGCTTTTTTCAACCACTTTCACATTCACCTTAAAATTATTTTAAAATAGCTGCTAATCTTTTCTTTCTCTTTAATGCATTTACTTATAGGAGCATCATTGTCTCAGAATAAAGATCCTGGGAGACTGCTACTACTGCGTGTCAGGGCTTCCAGAACCTCGTCAGGATCATGCTCACTGCTGTGTTGAAATGGGGCTCAGCATGATCAAAACTATCAGGTAATGCTTTTTCTTTCACCCTTTCTTCTTCTTTTGTTGTTTCTGACAGTGCGATGAGCTTTTTTTCTGTGAATGCTATTACTAGACAAATAATTCCTGTGGTGGTTCAGAGACCTCAGGATTATCACTGTGAAAAGAACTGGATTTTTTGGATGCATGGAATGCGTGGGAACACAGACAAAGTGTGCATTATTAACCTGTGCTGCTTCAGGTTATGTAACATAATAGCCCTGTGTGCACTGCAAGTGATAGGTTTCACAGTTCTTAACAGTCCTGACTTGGAAACGTCATTTTTAAGAGGAGAAGGAGACTAAAATATTTCCTGTAATCCCTTTAATAAAATAAAACAACAAAACAAATACTAGTAGTGGTAGTACTTTAGCTTGGGAATCAACTCACAAACAAAACCTTTAAGAACAGATTAGCAAATTTTACTTGTTAAATTAAGCTTGGTATTTATATCCACAAGTGTGTCCACAAATGCTTCCACAAGTGCTGGAAATTATTTAATTAAGGGATGCATTCCCATCACATCAATATAATCATGTTGCTGATAGTTTATTGTATTTTCACAAAATTAGAATTAATAATAACAGTATTTTAGCAGTTCATGTATAGAGTTAGTCCAATGATTGACCATGACAGTGGCCAACATCTAATGCTCAAGGAGATTTTTCCTTTCATCTTCTGCATCATAGTTACTGAGTTTCTCCTAGCCAAAACTTCCTTCAGTATCTATTTTCCTTAAAACAGTGTTTTTTCTCTGAACACTCTCCTGTTTCCATGGGTGCTTTGCTGTCCAATCTCTTTCTCTGCTTTTCTTCCAGACTGCTTTGCACCTTAATCTGAGTGTATCTCATTAAGAACATCAGAGACTTAATGCATACTGCAGCTACATTACTGAGATCTTAATAAAGAATCTGATAAAAAATAATTAATGGAAAATGTAACTGAATAATGATTATAAAACAATAATCTCTAAGAAAGTTGTATTCAATTATATCAGTCTAAATGTTGCACAAAGTAATCAATATTCTGCTTCTGGAATCCCTGCAGTGAAAATGAAACATGAATTAGAGAACACAGAGATGAAAAAACCTACCAGCATTGTTAAAAAATCTTGGAGACACACATACAATCCTTTGTATTTGCTTGGTAATACCATCTGCAGCAAATTCATTGTAAGTCATTTCTTTTCTAAGATAGTAAATTTCTCTGAATCTTCTTCATGTGGAAGTCTCTAGCACATTGATGCCCTTTTATGAATTCCATCTCAAAGGTAGTAATCTGGTAGGAGTTATACTGTATTTTTCATATCTTAAGTGACAGATACGGTCAGTAGGAACTGGGAAACCAAAGTCCATTAGGATTTGGGTCATTCCGAGTTAATTCAGTTCATATTTCCTCAAATTTATTTGATTATGCCATTTAGTAGGCATGATTTTTCTCCCAGGCTTTTTTTCTGTTCAGAGTATAGGAAGCTTATGTTATTTATCTTAATGTATGCTTGTATAGTTCACAAGGGAGGACCAATCCTTCCATGGGATATTACAGATGCCACGTTTCTGAGAGAACTTGAGACTATCTACAGTCTGTTAGTTACAATTCGTATTAGTAGATATCTCTCATGAAGTGAAAAAAAATCCCCCATCATTCTCTAGAAACCTGAGTTTCTACTGTGTTGGTCACTGCAGAAACTGATCAGATCTAAAACTTGATAGAAATGAGATTTTGGTAACTATACATTTTTATCTCCATCTGAAGATTTCACAAAGTATATTTTTATATGTCCGAAAGAAGAGGAAGATTACTTCACTGTTACATTGAAGTTGCATGGACAAACTCAAGGCCTTCTTGCAAATGCGAAAACTTCCAAGAATTTCACTACTCATAAAGCCTACTTGATCAGTTGTTTCTTCTCCCTCTTGTGGAGTTATGTCTTAGTTTTTAAATCTTTCCTATATTTATTGCTCAAGCACTTAGCCTAACTGTAGAACTAGACATTAAAACAAAACCCAGAATTTATGCTACAACATCCCAGCTAAATCCTAGGATTTAGGCACTTTAAAAGTGGAGAGCAACCCAAGTACTTTTATAACTCCTGATTCTTGTATCAGTTTATTTTTTTTTTCTGCAATTAATGTAGAAGAAGTTTTAAATTAGGCAAACTAGATTTTCTCCTGAAAGTTATTAAGATTCATATTCTCTCTTCTGGTGAGGAGGTGTGCAAAAATCTGTTATTCAATATGCCTTTTAGTCTTCTTGATGACTGCACGGGCAGCAGGAAGCAAAGAATTCAAATCTATCCATTGCACAATATCTGCAATAATTCTACATGGATAGACTGACTTAACAAGGAATTTCTGAGTGTTTTCATACAGCCTGTATAACATACAGGACTGTTAATTTACAGTTGATCAAGCTTCTTAACAACTTGGTCTGAAGCTCATATAGGAAGCATCTAGACTTGAGTCTTGCTACTCCACTTCTGTCTTTGCTGATACAGGGAACTGTTCAGAACTCAGCAAAACAATCCAAGTTCCTTATTTTCTCTGTAATGATTTTTTAACATCACCGTGTCTTGTTACAGATCTTACAAGCAAAAAGCTACTGTTGTTATTCCAGTCTGTCTTCTTATTCTTTGTCCACTTATCCATTGCGTACAATTGAAATACAACTTTCATCCACAGGAAGCTTTCATGAAATCTGATACTTACTTTAAAGCAAGGAAGCTCTCCCTCATCACATTTTTGTGCGTGAGCAAGAATACTAAGTCCAGCTGTGCTAAAAACCCAAGCTCCTGAAACTGGAAATGCAAATTAAAAGAAAAAGAACAAATTCTTCATGAGGGATTAATTTATTTAACTGATTCTCATATCTTCCACATAGCATAATTCTTTTCTTTTTTTTTTTTTTTTATTGTATTAATGTCCATCTGTATGACAGCTGGTAGAAAGGAGATACTAGTGGAATGTTTTATCATCAGATCATAATGTTTAATTTTAACAATTAGCACCAAAGCTAAATGGGTGTCAAAAATAGCACTCAGAGAAGTTAAATCTGTGATTGCTTTTACCTGTAAGAAAGAGAAGCCATCTCTATATTTATGTCTATATGTGGAGGCCAAGATTTGTAAGAAGGGAGCAGTCATCAGCATTTGCATTGTGTGCTAATGAAATTCCAAAGCTGCCCTGGAATGCCAGAAAGGTGGGTTTATGGATGGGATATATGATAAAATTCAGGATAGGGATATGGATATCTTTGCTGACACTCAAATATGCACCATGAATTTAAGACCTAACAATGAAACAAGGTTAGAGCTGGTGAGACAATCATAGAATCATAGAATGGTTTAGGTTGGAAGGGACCTCAAAGATCATCCAGTTCCAACCTCGTGCCATAGGCAGGGACACCTCCCACTAGAACAGGTCCCCCAAGGCATCATCCAGCCTGGCCTTGAACACGTCGAGGGAGGGAGCAGCCACAACCTCCCTGGGCAACCTGTTCCAATGTTTCACCACCCTCACTGTCAATTCCTTTGAATGTATTAAAATGGATGTAAATTAGAGAAGCAAAATATCTCATAGACAAAAGGAATTCTAAGCGGAGATAATTTCTGAGTATCACATTATGCTGCAGAATGAGATCAGCACACTTGTTTGCTGTGGTTTTCCACTCTTTCAGCTGGGCTGTGAGCAGAGGAATAGCTACATAAAGCATAGTGAGGAAGGCTCAGAGGGAAAGTGAGATAAAGAAGACAGGAGAGAAAGAGAAAGCACAAAAAGTCTGTGAAGAGAGGTGAAGGAATTAATCTTAAAGAAGATGAAAGAATACTTCCAAAGTATAAATTACAGAGCATAGTCATCAATGTCAAGTCTGAGGTGAGAATAATGAATCTTGGTGTGGTGGCCTCATTTTAAAAAGCTTGTTAAACATTTTGATAAGGGTGCAAGGAAAAGTAAAAAATAATAACTTGTGAAGCAGAAGTGCTATGTTTAGCTGAGCAAAAAAAGAGAAGTTATCTGGCAGCAGCACATAAAAATGAGCAGTGGTGTTACTAAAAGTGATGGCTTTTCTGTCCCTCAGAATTTCTTCCTAGAGTAAATACTTGCACCAGACACAAATAAGCATGAGTAGGTAATGTCCACCAGCCTGTGAAGTACTGAGATGGATAATGTAAGTCTTGCTTTTGCTCTTCAGCTTGGGATACCATGGGATACCAGCACAAGCGACAGCAGCTTCTTCCAGGGGTAAAAGACTGCTACTTTCACCACCACATCCTCCACTGTCCTTGCTTCTAAATTCTCTGTGACTAGCAAGAGAGGTGGGAGAGAGATTGCATGAGGCTAAGCTACTCAAATAGTCACTCACATGATACAAGAATACACAAAACTGGAAATTCAAACAAGCCTTCATGCTGCTGTATTCGGTAAATCAAAGAGTTCAGAGAGATCCCATCTCTTGAATGATTTTCCACTAAAACACCATCTGAAAGACTAACTATTATGATAGAAAAATGAGTCCTAGTATAACATGTAATATAAAATATAAGCTGCATTCCAGAAAGTAACAGCTTGTCTTTATTAAAGGTTTGTAATATACTAATATTAACAACAGTTAATGAAAGAGGGAAGAAAAAAAAAAAAGAAAAAGAACACCACCAACAACAAAAAAAGAAAACAAACTAAAAATTACCCCCAAAAACAAAACTCCAATAAACACATAAAAAAAAAAAAAAAAACATTAAAACTATTTCATATGATCTCATTGACTGACCTGGCAGGTTTCCTGCATTGAGCACAAAAAAGTTACTTTTATTTTCATCTGTTTGGTATTGATAAAACATCCTGCCTAAAGTGATTGGTTCTTGTTAAAGAGTTTATGCAGGCAGTGAAATAGCCAGGAATCTCTTTCATATTCCACAGTTAGTATATTATTGTTTAATTATATAACAATATAATTGATCCAGTTTCCAATTCCTCCCAGAGATTCTTTCTTCTATAATGTCCAAGGCTCAGCCTACAATAGAATGAGCTCTGATTCACGGAAGGCAGAATAACGCTTCACAAAACCAAAAGCTAGTACTTACCTTCATTTCTGTGTGGTGATGGAAAGGGGCTTTGCAAGCTGTTCACAAGTTCAGCCAGCCCTTTTCAGGTAGATCACAGAATTATTGGATTTCACACTGGGTTTTTATCACATCATCACCTTCACATGCCCATTTCAACCACTGACTGTGAATGAACAGACATTCAGGACAGTGCATCACTCCCTGGATTTTGTTGTTGGGTGACTATGAATTGAACTGGGTAGAGATTTTGATGGTTTGGGAGTTACTTGCCCCCAGACACTTTTGAATTCACCCAGACTAGACTCAGCTGGCTGGAAGTTAAGGAATGAAGCTTTATATTCCAGCTTAACACAATATACAAGCAGATATTTACAATATATTACAAATATTTACAACTATATACAGAAATACAGAAGTTAAAGGTAATACAGAAGCACAATATCCGTCCCAGAAATCAGAGTCCCCAAGAGGGATTCCCAACAACCCTTCCACCTTCTACCCATTCCCCCTGCCCCAGTCTTATCCCAGAATCTGCCTTACATGCAAGGTGAACAGGAAAGATCGGCCAGGGGAGTTTGAAACAGAATTTATTGATTGGGTTACACAGATCCAGCTGGAAGCCAGAGAAGGAGAGAGACCTACAGACAGAGCTCAGACTGAGAGCAACAGTCATATCTATATGTCCTTGCTTTTATACATCTCAGTAAACCTATGAGAGAAGTAGACATCACCACGGTTTTCTTTTGTTAGCCTATAATCTAATTGTCTCATTTAATTACTCCAATTAGCCTCAAACCAGCACAGAGATTAATAGGTGTGTGTACCTCTGAAACATTTTTCTTTGAATGTGCCACCAAATACAATCAAACATGCTAGCAAGATGGTATATGACTGTGTATATAATTAAATAGCTTTTTAAAACATAGTTTTCAAATTAATAAGCAGATTTCTGATAATAATCATAGAATGGTTTGTGTTGGAAGGGACTTTTAAAGCTCATCTAGTTGAAACCACCCTGCCATGAGCAATGACACATACTACAAGACCAGGTTGTTCAAGGATCCATCCAGCCTGGTTTTGCACACTTCCCAGGTTGGAACCTTCACAGCTGCTCTGAGCAGCCTGTCCCAGTGACTCATCATCCTCATGATGAATAATTTCATCCTAGTGTCTAATCTAAATCTAATTTTTTTCCAGTCTGAAGCCATTACACCTCATTCTGTCACTACATGCTTCTGTTAAAATTCCCTCTCCAGCTATTGTGTACGCCCTCTTCAAGTACTGGAAAGGTGCAATTAGGTCTCCTTGGAGCCTTCTCTTCTCCAGGCTGAACAAGCACAGCTCTCTCAGTCTGTTTTTGCAGGAGAGGTGCTCCAGTCCTCTGATCATCGCCATGGCCCTCCTCTGGGCCTGTTCTTACACTTTTGTGTCCTTGTGTTGTAGTCTTCAGAGTTGGGCATAGTATTCCAGGTGAGGTCTCATGAGAGCTGAGTAGTTTTCTGTCCCTTGTCCAATATTAGTTTCTTGCCTCACAGAGCAGGTACATATGAGACAGGAATACAGCAACAATTTTACTGTGTCCATGTTGCTATGGTATCCACCTGAACTCAGAGCAAATCAGTTATATTGATAAGTCTCATGATATGGAACATCTCCAGATAATAATTTCTGTTGACACTGGAATTCAGCTCTAATTCCAAGATAAAATCACCATGGAGCTATTTTAATCTGGCTTCTTGGGATAATGTTTACCTTAAATTGTCATTTCAGTGCTGTCTAAAGTCCATCCACAAAGTCTTACATCCTGTGAGTAATATCCCTGAGCTGTATTCTTCAAACTGTTCAATAGTTTAATGCATCCCATTATATAGCTTTTAAAAATAATGGATATGTCCTCCGCAAGCATGACGCAGTTCTTGGAGCTGTGCTGAAAAGAGCACTTACCTCAGTTCACTGACTAGCCTCTCAGTTGGGCTCATTTAGGAAAATTCCACAAATTCTTTGAGTCCAACCCAATAATTCTCGATGTAATTGCACCATAGAACAGTTGAGTTTGGAAAGGACATCAGGAGGTCACCAGTCCAGCCTTCTGCTTCAAAGCAGGTTCAGCTAAGATGCTTGTTTACTTCAACCAGAACACATAGGCTTTCCTGTTACATCTGCATTAGAATGATAATGCCTATGTCTTGATGAGTAAATTAAACAGTGCCAGGAAGTGTTAGCTGTCACCAAGAAAATGTGATACAGAGTGGCCAACTCTATTCTTCTCAACTCTCTGTTTTCAAAGCCAGGCAGTCACATTCAAATTACTTACTGGAAATGGTCTTCATTGCAAGTGAACTGCTGAACCTGGGAACAGATTGTGAGAGAGCTAGCTGGCCAGGAGAAAAAAAGCATTTGGGGACTGTTTTAAGTATTTCAAAGCATAGATGAAAACTTTCACAGTTAAACTGATAAGCACAGATGTAGCCAGTATGTTGCTGTCTGAACCTGCGAGGTGTGAATTCTGGGCATTCAGATTTTTGGCAGCTACTGCAAAGGTTGAAAAGCAGATTTCTGGCTTTTATCTCATCTGCTACATAGAAAGAGATTAACAGCACAAAAATCTTCTACATAGAAATAGATTAACAGCACAAAAATGAAATACCCATCAAAGAATACTGTCCAGAAGGAAATGCCAAGATTCTGTTAAAATCAATTAAATGAGCTGAATGACATGAGTAGGATCAGTCACACCTGCCTCATCCCAGATGTGTTGGTTTAAGCTAATTGGAGAATTTGAGTGAGAAATTAGACTATTGGCTGAGAGAGGTAAACACAGTATGTCACTTCACCAGAGTTTTACTGAGAAAGAAAAAAAAATGTTTTTAAAGTAATGTACCCAAAACAGTAGATATCAGATGGTTTCTGACCACTCTGTCTGTGGCTGCTTTTTGCATGGTCTCCTTTTGTCTTTGCCTTGGTAGCTAATTCTCAGTAGTCCTACTAACTACTTTCCTGCTGCTAACCCCCCTGGCTGATCTACCTACGCTTATCTGCAGCATCAATAGGTGGTGAGATAAGACTGGGGAAGGCAGGAGAGGTGGTAGGGGGTGGCTGGTTACCCCTCTTGGAGGTTTGGGTCTCTGGGAGGGGTGTGGTGTCTGTATTACCTTTTTATTGTATGTATCTGTAAATATCTGTTATACCTTGTAAATACTTGCTTGTATATTGTGCATTGCTGTAAATATAAAGCTTCACTTATTAACTTCCAGTGTCTCTGAGTCCTAGCCGGGGTTTATAAAAGGTGGAGGGGGCAGGTAACTGCTAAACCACCGCACCAGACAAGCCATCAGACAACCTATATGGTAAACAGGCCTGCTTTATAGATCATCAGTAATGCAGCTTCATGCATGTGCTCTGTCAAAGTATTTGCAGAGAGGCTGTAAAGCTCTTGAGGCAAATACATTTTTTTAAAATTAGCAGTTTCACTGATAGTTGAACAATTTTAAGAGACAGAATGATTATAAGATGTGAAATACCTAAGCTTATGCAGAATGGACACTCTTCACTTTTTTCGTATGTAGTACATGCTACTAAGAAGTTTTTTTTCTGTGTAAATGAGAGCTTCCCTACTGATGAACGTAGTTCAAGGATCATTGTTTCAAAGTTTTTAATTTATTTTTTTCCTATAGTTGTATACAAACATGACTTCATAAATTATGTTGCAGTTAGGGAGCTGGATTTGACTATGATGAAACTGTCTTTAAATAATTCACTAGAAATTTTAAAGAAAAATAATGATTTTGTGGCTTTCTACACACCAATCAAACGTCTCATTTTTAAACTACAACCACTTATTCTTTATTCAATTTATAACCTTACAACAAAAGCTTAGTGAACAATAATGTTGCCACAAACAGATTCTCAACAGATATTCTCTCAGTTTTGTGTTGTAAATTGCAGAGCAATAGGAGCAAGACTGGGTCAATGTAGTGCTTTGATTCATCTTCTGGACAGGACATGATTAAATATATCTCATATTGCCTGTGGCTCAATTCAGTCAGGTCCTCTCATGTAATTAGTTTCCTGCCTATCAACATAAGAACACACTGTTTGTAAAGGGCGACTAAGAGGAGGATGTTAAGATAGGACTCTGCAGGTGAACCAGCACTGCAGCAGAAAGAAAAAACAGAGCAGTCAAAGGATGCAGGCAGGCAGCCAAATCCTTACTGACGGCAGATGAAGAGCTGAGATCAAGTATCACCTGAGCAGCACATGGGAAGAAGTGGCTGGGAGGCTATGAAAGGCAAATAAAGCAAAAGGCAGCAGGAACTTGTTTAAAGTCTGTAGAATCATAGGATCATAGAATGGATTAGGTTGGAAGGGACGTCAAGGATCATCCTGTTCCAACACCCCTGTGTCATAGGTAGGGACACCTCCCACTAGAACAGGCCACTCAAGGCCTCATCCAAGCTGGCCTTGAACACCTCCAGGGAGGGAGCAGACACAACCTCCCCAAGCAACTTGTGCCAGTATTTCACCACCCTCACTGTAAAGAACTTCCTCCTAACATCCCATTTAAATCTCCCTTCTGCCAGTTTAAACCCATTACTCCTCATCCTGTCATTACAAGACCTTGTCAATAGTCCATCTCCAGCCTTCCTGAAGGCTCCTTTCAGATGCTGGAATGCTACTATAAGGTCTCCTCAGAGCCTTCTCTCCTCCAGGCAGAGAAGCCCCAACTCTCTCAGCCTGTCCTCATAGCAGAGGTGCTCCAGCCCTCTGATCATCTTTGTGGCCCTCCTCTGGACTCTCTCCAGCAGTTCCATGTCCTTCTTGTGCTGGGGGCTCCAGAACTGCACACAGTACTCCAGGTGGGGTCTGACAAGAGCAGAGTAAAGGGGGAGAATCACCTCCCTTGCCCTGCTGGTAATGCCTCTCTTAATGCAGCCCAGCACACAGTTGCTGTCTGAGCCACGTGTGCACACTGCAGGCTCATGTTGAGCTTCTCATCCACCCAGACCCCCAGGTCCTTTTCCTCAGAGCTGCTCTCCAGCCACTCACCACCCAGCCTGGATTTATGCTTGGGATTGCGCTGACCCAGGTGCAGGACCTTACACTTGGCCTTGTTGAATTTCATGAGGTTGGCCTGGGCCCACCTCTCCAGCCTGTCCAGGTCCCTCTGGATGGATCCCTGCCCTCTAGCAAGTCGACTGTGCCACAGAGCTTGGTGTCACCTGCAAACTTGCTGAGGGTGCACTCGATTCCTCTGTCCATGTCACTGACAAAGATGTTAACCAGCACTGGTCCTGTCACTGACCCCTGAGGGACGCCACTTGTCACTGGTCTCCAGGTGAACATTGTGCCCTTGATAACCACTCTCTGTGTGTGACCATCCAGGCAATTCCTTATCCAGCAGTGCTTCACCCATCAAGTCTGTGTTTTTCCAGTTTGGTGACCAGGATGTCATATGGCACAGAGTCAAACACCTTACTCAGGTCCAGGTAGATGACATCAGTTGCCCTTCCCCTGTCCTCTGCTGCTGATCTGACTTCATCATAAAAAGCCACCAGATTGGTCAGGCATGATTTGCCCTTGGTGAAGCCATGCTGGTTACCACCAGTCATCTCCTCTTTGTTTTCCATTTGCCTTAGCACGGCCTTCATGATCTTGCCAGGCACAGAGGTGAGACTGACTGGTCTGTCGTTTTCAGGACCATCCTTTTTTTCCTTTCTTGAAGATGAGTGTTATCTTTCCCCTTTTCCAGTCAGCTGGAACTTCAGTCTGCCATGACCATGCAATGTCATGCAGAGCACAACGTGGCAGCACAGCTATGTCTTGAATAAACGCAGAAGTCCTGTGTAGCTGAGTGAGGACTTTTCAGGCCATAACAGCAGTTTTATGACAATGTAAAAGTTAAATTCCATCAATCCTTCGTGAACACTATGGAAAAAGAAGAATTCATTGCTCAACTTCGCCATCATTTGTAACCTTTTTTGCCCATGGAGATTTGTGCGTCTTAGTTCCTATATAGGGTACAAGGCTATAACTTATAGTACTTTAATAGCATAACATAGAAAATAATAGGATTATTTCAGTTGGAAGGGACCTACAATGATCATCTACTCCAGTGATCTTACCATTTCAGTGCCAACCTAAAGCATGTTACTAAGAGCATCAGCCAAATGCCTCTTAAATGCTGACAAGCTGGCAGCATGGGTCACCTCTCTAGGAAGCCAGTTTCAGTGTTTGACCACCCTCTTGGTAAAACATGCTGCCTAACATCCAATCTAAACCTCCTCTGGCAAAGTTTTGAACCATTCTCATAGATCACTCGATACAAAGGAGAAGAGATCAGCACCTCCCTCCCCACTTTTCCTTTTCTGGAATTGGTAAAGCGCAGTAAGGTCCTCTTATTTATTGTGTGTATTTTTCAATGAGAAGTTTGCTTGGGTTTTTTTTTCTCAATTATTTCTTTGAGTCCAATTAGCTTTTTATTTCTTAGTCTAAACAAAATAAAAAGGCAGATTGGGGAAATGATCATGAGGTGAGTTGTGTGATAATTCCTCTGATAGTTATGAGTGGTAGTTTAGATATTTTTGTGGCATACCATTACAGGCGCTTCAAAACACATAATAAATTGCAGTGCTTTCAGTTCTCTTAGCTATTCTCACAACATTTAGAAACTACTTCTGTGTAGAGGGGCTGTTTCCATGTCCCATCTTTTATAGACATTTTATAGGTGATTTTGGGTTAATTTTGATATTTCAAGCCCCCTTGCTTGTGAAGACTGTCAGAATGCTGATAAATCCCTCCTCAAAGCTTAAAAAAATATTTTTAAAAATATTTGCCTTTTACATGTATGAAATGCATTAGTTTTTTGATGTGATAAACAGATCTTCCATAGCTGGCAAACAACTGCACTGAGACATGTCAAACACATGCTTTACTTGAAGGTTTTGTAATATCAAGGAAAGGGAAATCAAGATTAATTGCTTATTTCCTTACATTTTTATACAACCAGTTTCTCTTCAGTTTAAAACTCTTCTTCTTTCCACCTCCCAGAGATAACTGATTCTCTGTTATAAAAATGAAAGACCATGAATTGAATGCAGAACCTAATTTATTTTTCTCTTCTAGAGAGGGTCTGTAAAGGTCGTGACTGAGCATCTGGGGCAATGTGAGTTAGCTTCAGAGTTATGAAATAGAGCTATTTATTCTTTGCCTGCTCTGCTTGTGATCTTGCTGTGCTGCTGTTAACTTTAGTGACCATAGAACTGAGACTCTTCACAGAGAAACAGCAGCCTTGCTGGTAGACCAGCAGTAGCACTGTGCTTTTCTTCTCTGTAGTATGCTATTCAAATATTAATGAACACTAGCCCTAATAACATTTCTGGTGCAAATAATTGTCACACAGGCAGACCAGGTAAAGTGCTCTGTTTGTCATCCCAATGGATATAGCTCCTTTATTTTTGTTGTGAACTTCCCACGGTGATGTACTGGAGTATCTTGATACTGATTCAAAAGAGGCAGTCCTAGGTCTAAGACACTACTAAGGTGCCTGTGGCTGGTTAATTATATATGTTGTCTCACATCAAAAAAGGAAGATACAATTTTAACCCAGGGAAAAAAGAGACATATTAACTGGGAAAAAAAAAATAAAGTGCTGGGACAAAGTTCCTTTTCTAAGACTGTTAACAAATATGCCTCTGTGTGTTTACCTTTGGGAGGTGAAATGGTCTTTGCTATCTCACAGAATGGAGGAGAATCATTTTAGAGTTACATCATTGTCAGAGGAAATGATGCTTTGTCAAATCTACTGACAATAATTCACATTTGGACAAAGAGTAACTTTGGAAAATTTTGGTGAATAAATTACTGGCTTTGAAATATTGAAAATTGTTCCCAAAAAAATATGATAGAATGTAAAAGTATGGGTAGGTTTGATTATAATAGTTTTTGTAATGTTGTTAGATGCTTTTTTATAGTTCCAAGCTCAAGGACTCATTGAGTCCAGATGCTTCACTCAGACCTCTTTTTCTCTCACTTTCTCTTTCTGTCTGATAGGAATATTAACATGTGCCGCTGGGCTATGCATGCAATTAAGCACTTAATGATAATCTCTCTTTCAGAGTCATTTTCTCACTACCTGTACTTTGCTACCTAGAAAGTTACCTCTTCGTTTTACAGATTAAGTGGTTCTCCATAACAAATTGACATCATACACTTTGAAGTTACGAAAACCCATGGCATATACTTTAATGAGTCTGGTCTTTTTTTCCTTTCTCTTGTTTTGTTTAACAGATATGTTAGGTCGAGAACGAAGCATGATATTGACATGAGAATAGGGATACACTCAGGATCAGTTCTGTGCGGAGTGCTGGGCCTACGGAAGTGGCAGTTTGATGTCTGGTCCTGGGATGTGGATATTGCAAACAAACTCGAGTCAGGTGGAATCCCTGGGTAAGGCAACTTGTATTTATTTCCCACAGTCAGAAAGCATTGCCAGCACAATGCACTGCTAACCTTGCCAACAGTTTAATTGTCTTCATGATTTCATCAACTATGACATTCCCCCCCACCCCATTTCATGATTGACAAGGACTTGTGAGGCTATAGTCAAAAAAGGTATAAGTAATCAATTAGCAGAAGCATTGGGAAAGACAAAGATATTCCTTTTTCTTTGCTAGCTATGATTCCCTCAAAAATGTCAGTGGTTGTATTCAGCCTGTATAATACACAGAGGTAGCCCAAATTTCCCAAAGAGGTGTTGAACATTCTAGAACTTTTCCAGGCATCATCCTCTCATCCTTTGCATTTAAATGCTGCAGTGAGGCACAAGGTTGTGATTTATTTTATCTCACACTGCGCAAAGCATGAGAAAAATAATTTTTCATTGGTCATTATGCTAATAACAAGACATGATGGACAGCAGACTCTCTACTAAGTATTTTTAATAATTTGATGCTTTATTAGATGTTTTGAAGCATTAATGTCAGCCTGTCTATATGTGAAAAATATAGTTTCCCATCAAGCTGCATAGCTTTAATTTCTCTGAGATGGCCGATTCACAAGGAAGGTAAAATGCTATTTCTGGCTGACATGGCCTACATCTCACAGTAGTTTGGAAATCACAAATTCTAAATTTGAAGCAACAGTAGTAGTTGAGGAAATGCTCTGTTCACTTTTGGTTTCACCTTCCACTGATGAAGGATCTAGCAAAAGTTCTGTATGACAATTCCATTTTTGGCCCTGGAACATAGGAGCAATATCCATGGACATCTTAATGCACAAAATGTGTAAGTGATTAAGGTTTTAGTTCATCAGATGAGTCATGTGATGTAGACTCTGCACACCTCAGGATCTGTGAGAGCTATAATGCTCCCAGGAGGTTAGAAAATATTTGCTTTATATTGTATTTGCAAATGCGTGGCCCTTCCACCATTCGCCATAGTAGCTTTATGCTAATATATATTCTTAGAATCATGAGAAAATGAGACATCACATACTCTGAGAACAGCTTCTATACTCTGCATATGTTAGCCGTGTGTAAAATGGCAGAAGAAAATTCTTTCCCTGCTGCTTACCCCACATGATAGCCCCAGATAACTCAGAAAGGTCACATGCTGCTTTAACATGAGCAAATCAATCATCTAAGTTTCACCTTCCGTACCTGTAAAAGGTATAGTTTATTGCTGTTAATGTGTGCAAGTAGTACAGCTATTAATGAATAACTCAGTGAGTACACCACCTTGCTGTTGATAAAATGCCTGGCTAGGTTGCAGTCTACTGGAGCAAAGTGATTTCCACTCCTGTATATTAGTTTGCCAACAGAACAAAGCCTGTTTGTGACAGCAGTTCACCAAGTCCCTCGAAATAGTGATTTACGTCAGGCTTTCCTAGAGCATTGGGGAGATTTAGTAGAGCAGTTTGCTTCAGCCTCTCCTTACTTCTCCTGGCCACCAGCATTCAATGCCCCCTGCTTGCCACAATGCTGAGATCATTCCCAGAGCTGCACAACGTTCCTCTTTTTTCATCATAAAGACTGCCCTGGGGTTATGAACCGTCCTGCTCCCACGGTGCTAAACAGGATCAACGATGCAACACAGCCCTTTTCTGAGTACACAGTGGAAGAAGGCAACTCACCGTCCACCCAGCCTAGAGGCAGAAAAGAAGGGGCTTAGGTCTTCCCCTTGCTGACTGTGCAACACTCTGAGAGCACAAGTTGTGCAGTAACAAATTGCCCCTGACTGCAGGAGCACAAATGGGCAGCCCAACTATCATGGAAGGAGGCACTTGGGAGCACTGGAAAAGAGAATAAATTGTTTATTTTCTGAGAGTTACAAAATGCCTCCACAGCATGTGAGATGAAATCGTGTAAGATCCTATGGTGTTATTTCAGAGACACCTTTCTTCCAGGATCACTTCTAATAATAATCTTTCTAAGTATTAATCTACAGTCTTGAGTTGGCATAAAACTGAGCTAATGGTTAATTTTTCCAGGATGTATCAGTGACAGGTATTATCTAAAGCTCCGAGTCCAATGCATTTTCAGCAGTAGAGTTGTTCACAATTTTTTTGCTTCAATACTCAGACTACCAATTTCCTGTATTGGTGGGAACTTAGAAAGAAATTTGTCTGCTAAACATTTTAGGTTTGTTGTTTCTTTAAGCAAGTTGTACAAAAGGTGAAATCAGAAAATATTTTCAGTCAACCAAATATTTGTTAATATTTGCCCCATTTCAGGATATTACATCAATAGCCAGCTCCATGCTCTAGTTAAAGCTGTTATCATTTCAATTATAAACCCCAAATCCATATTTCAAGGCTTTATAATGCAATCTTCCCAAATCATATTAGTTGAAACTCAGCACAGAGATAATCACCCTGGCAACTAATAGATCACTTTCTTTCACTTCCCTTTTTTTTTTTTTTTATTTAGTACTTTATTAAAATCAGTTTAGCTTGTCTGAGTTTCTCAGAACTAGGAAATAGAAGCACAGAATCATAGAATGGATTAGGTTGAAAGAGACCTCAAAGATCATCCCGTTCCAACCCCCCACCATAGGCAGGGACATCTCCCACTAGAGCAGGTCACTGAAGGCCTCATCCAACCTGGCCTTGAACACCTCCAGAGAGGGAGCAGACACAACCTCCCTGGGCAATCTGTGCCAGTGTCTCACCATCCTCACTGTAAAGAAACTTCCTCCTAACATCCTGTTTAAATCTCCCCTCTGCCAGTTTAAACCCATTCCCCCTCATCCTGTCATTACAAGACCTTGTCAATAGTCCCTCCCCAGCTCTCCTGAAGGCTTCTTTCAGATACTGGAAGGCTACTATAAGGTCTCCTCAAAGCCTTCTCTCCTCCAGGCAGAAAAGCCCCAACTCTCTCAGCCTGTCCTCATAGCAGAGCTGCTCCAGCCCTCTGATCATCTTCATGGCCTTCCTCTGGACTCTCTCGAGCAGTTCCATGTCCTTCCTGTGCTGGGGGCTCCAGAACTGCACACAGTACTCCAGGTGGGGTCTGAGGAGAGCAGAGTAAAGGGGGAGAATCACCTCCCTTGCCCTGCTCGCAACGCTTCTCTTAATGCAGCCCAGCACACAGTTGCTGTCTGGGCCACATGTGCACACTGCAGGCTCCTGTTGAGCTTTTCATCAACCCCGATCCCCAGGTCCTTTTCCTCAGGGCTGCTCTCAGCCATTCACCACCCAGCCTGGATTTGTTCTTGGGATTGCACCGACCTAGGTGCAGGACCTTACACTTGGTCTTGTTGAATTTCATGAGGTTGGCCTGGGCACACGTCTGCAGCCTGTCCAGGTCCCTCTGGATGGATCCCTGCCCTCTAGCAAGTCGACTGTGCCACGCAGCTTGGTGTCACCCTCAAACTACATTGTCTTTCTGAGACATCATACACTCTGATTTTACAATTCAGGACAAAAAGTTGTTTTCATTAGAGAAACATTTTTACTGTTTTGTATTGTCAGTTTTACTGGCATTTTACTGCAAAAGAGTATTAATCTCTAAAAACATCATAATGGCATGACTTCAGGAAGTGAAAGTTGTGAAAAAAAATATGTTAACCTCAGAGAGAAGCTGACACAGGTTAATAAATGGCTGAGATAGATACAATCTTTCTAATATTTAATTAGATATTGATATTTAATACTCCACATACACCATGTTTTTGGCCACATTCTGATACACACTGCTTAAAGAGAACCAGCACCTTATTTTCTATCAATATATGCACATTATGCTTTTTTGCTGTATCAGTATTTTTGCAATTTCAATTTGCAGTGGCATCCTTTAAATTCCAGAAGAAAGTTTCCCAACCAGCGTGCTAGGATCATTTCCTTCAGTGGAAATGAGCCAGTCTGTGGTGTCTGAGAAAACTGTCTCATCATGTGTCATCAAGATGTGATTAAGAACTTCTGATTAAGCTCGTTCTGAATTTTAGGAATCTGTCTACAAGTCTGACTCTCAGAAAACCTCATGCACACAAAGTTTGAAAAATAAGCCAGTTTTAGTGAAGTAATATTTATCTTCTTGAGTTAGATAAATGTCTGATGAACATCTGCTCTCACTGCAATTATTGTGCTGCATTATGAAATACAGCACAGGTAACAATGTTGATGTGTTTTGGAGGTGTCTCTATTGTGCTTTTGCAAAAGTTGAGTTTATTGTATGTTATCTCCTAAATTCAACTTCACTTTTGGCAAAAGCTTTTTGTACTCAGTCTTAGCAGGAATTACCACGTCGCCTCAGATGCAATCACACCACTAATTTCCACTGTCTAAGCTGCCTCAAGTAACTTAAGGAAATGGCTTCACATAAATTGCTTTAATGCATACTATATATTTTCTTAGCACATTCACCTGAAGTGACAATTTTCATTCATTCTGAATTGTATTTTCCTCTGAAAGGTCCCCCAAAAATCTGTCACTGTGAGAAAATATGTCAGGTGTGAATATCAAAGTTTTCCTCTGACAGGAATTTGTGCATTCATGAGATCTTATTGGTGTGGACACATCTTGAGAGTATTTGTCCTCAAACGAAGCCCATGTTATTGAATTTAATTTTCTTCATAAAAATCATCATATATAGTAGAAAACCTTCTATTTATTCATCATGTTAAAAATGAGGTGAAGTTGATAAACTTACATATTTTACAGACCAATTAATATTTGCTATTTCTTACTCGCTTACATAGGAGAATTCACATCTCCAAAGCCACTCTGGACTGCCTGAATGGGGATTATAAAGTTGAAGAAGGGCATGGTAAAGAACGTAATGAATTCTTGAGGAAACATAACATTGAGACTTATTTAATTAAACAACCTGAAGAGAGTCTATTGACTTTGCCTGAAGATATTGTGAAAGAGGCTGTCAGCTCCTCTGATAGAAGAAACAGTGGGGCCACATTTACCGAAGGATCCTGGAGCCCTGAACTTCCATTTGATAACATAGTGGGAAAACAGAATGTAAGTAAAACTTTTTTTTTATTGTCATCAAGCATGAACACATGCTTGAGTGCATTTCAATAATGGAAGCCTCAGAGGAGAAAAATTCATCTTTAACCTTTATTCTACCATGTACTGTAACAGCAGAGGATTAAACAAATTGTTCCAGGGCAGAAATAAATCATGTATCTAAACTGTGGAAATGTCAGTGGACTAGAGATTTTGAACTTTTTTTTTCCCCAACTGAAATTAAGTACTGCCCAGCTTAGTTTTGATTGAACCAGTCCACAAATAAGTAAATTAAAAGTAAAGCTAATGTTACTAAACTAAGTGAAACATTTTGGCCATCCTGTGTATCTCATTGCATAGTTTCACTGCACTAGCATCAAAGTAAAGGGAGGAATGAACAGATGTTTTGCCAGAGGAAAAAACATAGTGTAGCTTATTGATATATGTGAAGGAGAAGAAAAGTGCCTTTAAAAAGCCCTTTGTGAAAACAGTTGGTCCATTCTTCACTTCTTTTTTTTTTAATTAAACTCCAAGATCCTAAGATATAATTAAGTTTCACAAGTTAAACTCTAAGGTCATTAGTAGCTCAGTAGAAATATAACAACTGCTCCTCATCAGATCTTTTTGAAAAGCTACATGGCTAATTGCTAGCAACTGGGAAGCAGCAATTCTTGTAGAGTCGTAAAAATTGCTTTGTGCAATCTTCTAACTTAGGAATTAAAGATGGAAAGGTTAAAATGCCTTCAGACATCACTCTTCACTGTGCTTGAAAGATTGATGAGTCTTTATGAAATGCTGGAGTTTTCTTCCATTTTTCTGAGGGATCTGTAATGACATGATAAATACTTTCTTCTGCTGCACATCCTTAGTCCTACTTGTCTTCACAATCTGTTGAACTTTAGATGTGGTTGTGTGGCAGTCTTGCTTTGTCAACTGTCTTCTACTTACAAATATTCTCCAAAGTGATAAACCTTCACAATCAATCAGCCCATGTCGGTGTTTTTGTCTCCTCAAACTGAACTGGAGCATGGCATAGTTTGCTGTTATATAAACCACCTGTTTTATATATATGATCTGTACATCTGTGACTCTGCATGTGCACTACCTTTTGCCTTCTGGTATTTTCTGTATTTCATTCACCTGTCTCTATACTCTCATTTCACTGGGAATAGAGGTATTGGGTGCATGCTGCTGCAATTGTCATCTGATCACTGTCTGTTTCTTCTTTTTTCCCTTCAAGACATTCCAAATTCTACAGTCCAAATAATCTATGTGGAGTAGGCTATCATTTCATGGGGCTTTTTTTTTTCAGCTAAACCTATCTTTGATACTAACAAAGAGATGAGCAATGAAATGAAAGACTTGTGTTTATTTGCATATTGGACTCCCACCATGTAACCTAGCAAAAGGCCCATGAAGATCATTGAAATAGACATAACCAAGCAGTTATTTAAAAGCATTTTTTTTTTCTTATGGCAATAAATAATGCATTTTTAGAATAGTTTGTTACTTTTTTTTTTTCATTAAGAACTTGATTCTGTGCTGGAAATAACTAATTTTATATTACACAGCTTTACAATAAGCTTTTTGGTGGACACAAGGTTTTTAAAATCTGCTGTGCCATGTGTCATTCAATTAATATGTAATGAGGCAATAGCCATTACTGTTCATCAACAATGTATTTCAACTCAAAATTCAGGTGATAAATTGAAATATGCTAGAGTATAGTAGGTTTTTCTAGAGATGTACCAATCTTGGACAGAATAAGCATTTAAGAACACTAATTATGAAGCCTAAAGGTCACTGCTAGTGGCAGATGTTGAGAAACCATTACAGCAACCCAACAATAAATCACCCCATATGTTAGAATATTTTCCTACAACATTTGGATGATTACCCAATAAAAGTTACAACAAAATTTGAGCAACTGTCATTAGGTGTCTTAGAGCTGTAGGTTTGTTAGGAAAAATATGAAATGGCAAAGTCTTTGGTGAATTCCCCTGCCGAACTCAAGATTCATCAGAATCCATATTGCTCACCCCAAACTCATTTTCTAAGGTCATTTTAAGTCAGCTAATTGAAGATGTGCTGGCATAGGTAAGGAACAGAATAACCCCTCTTTATATATGCAGTCACTGACATTAACAAAAGCTATGTGTATCTACAGTACATTTAGCTGTGAGTGCCTTAGCTCTAGTGGCAGGATAAGGATGAGTTTGCCTGTGCTCAAATTCAGACCATGCACAATATGGATGGAGTTCTCTGTTCTTAAAACAAGTGTCTGGGCGTCTCTCCTAAAGCAACCGATGTTGTACAGAAGTTAAATTGAGAGAGTGAAAGCCTCCTCTAAAATCAATAGCTGATGAAGTGGAATCTTCACTGGATCTTACATAAGCATACTGTGGTTGCTATGTGTGGTTCTGGAGACACCTGATGAGCCTGTAAGGATGTGTATTAAAATTCTCTGTCATGTATAAGCATATTTTAGTGGTGGTTGTAATGACTCTTAACAGTTATGACAAAAATTATGCTTAAAGGCTGCCAAGAGGGCAGACAAGTATAAATAGGGCAGAATGCAGTTCAAAAGCAAGACATCTGTGTTTGTGTATCTACTGACTGTCCCAGATGTCAATCTCCCACACAGCTCAGCTCCTAAACATAAGGGTCTAGTGCAATTTCTGGTGCCTGAGACATCCATATGATAAGAGGCCTATGAAAGACCTATAATCATCTGGACTGTCAGCTAGAAGTGAGGTAAGAGACTTCGATGTCTCGAATAGTGCTAAACACCTACGCTGAAACATGCTGAGTAAAAGCTTGCTTCAGCATAACTTGACCATCTATGGCAGCTTGAGGTATCCTACCACACTCCAGCTGATTCCCACAAACAAGCAGCAGCACATGGGGTTCCTGTGGGCCATATCTCCTAGCTTCAGGCTCTTCAGGATATGCTGAGGCATCTCAGCTGACTATAGCTTCATACGATTGCCTAACTGAAAATATGCAGTTCATAGTGTCACTAACAGAAGTTTAGACACCGAGCACCTAGACACCTTCATTTAGGTGTCTTCCTCTTGAACCAAATACTACCTGTATTCTGTCTCTTTAAACATATTTGCATTTACCTCTTTTGCTCCAAGACCTGGTGCTTGCAGTAAGAAAAGTAGTTTAAAGCCTACACAGATTTTTCTAATTGGCACTGATTAAAACTTTCCCTTCTGCTTGAGCGCAGAATGTTTAGATTGATTATACGAAAACTTTACAGGAAAGAATAAAAATCTAATCCCAGACAGCTTTTTAAAATCTCTGTAAAAATATCTCTAAAGTTTGAGTTTCACTATTTGTTTGTCTCAATTCATCCTGTCTTTCAGTCTCAGATGCAAGTTTGGCTGAGCTTTTTTTCCCTTGCAGAAGCTTACATGTGTTCTATTATGATGAATGGCTCTTGACAGCATTAGGAAAATTCAAAAGCTTGTTGTATCTTATAGTTCATGAGTGTATCTTCCATACAGACATTCACGAAAATGTAGGCAAGATAATAAGGAGAAACAGTATTTCTCTATGTCAGCATAACACAGTCTTAAAAGATGCAGAGTAAAAGGGGGGATACAGTGACAAAATGCTGTTATTGCCTATTCTTAGGATGATAATTTGCATGATATTACAATAATTAGCATGATATTTTTCATTATTATTACTAATTACAGGAAAGCTTTTGTCTTAAGTATGTGTATGGGTGTGAAGGAGATGTGACCACTAAACTCAATTACTAATTTCCTTGTTATTGTCTGAAAGTAAATGCAACTTCCAAGTCCATTTTTGCACCAATACTACTGGCACCATTGCCATGGTGGTGGTATTATGTCATGTTCACCGACCATGAATCATAAATAACTTCATACATTCAGCAAGAAGATATTCTAAAATATCATTAAGCAAAATTTAGTCACTTACTCGAATGATGAAAATGAAACATAATGTCCAGATAGGTCATCATAGACCTTCTCCATGCTCACTTCCAGAGGAGAGTAGCAATATGAAGTAATTCTAAGGAATTAATGTCTCTTAACAGTGACTTCAGATCCTCTTGTAAGATTTCAGCCATCACAAACTGATAATAACTTCTGTGCATATCCCAGTTCAAAAGAGATACTTAAACTAAAGTAGTACCTTAGTATGTGTTAATAAAATATTTATCCAGTTGACTCAATGGATTGTTTACCTATTATTCGGCTCTAACCTTAGAGTTTCCACCTTAACTCCAAGATTAAGACATAAATTCAAGCATATGTAAAATTTCAATATGAGGAACTTCAGTATGAGAAAAGTTTCCTTGGTTTTATTTTTTTCTCTCTAAATCTTGATGTTACGGGTTTTCTGAAGTGAAAATAGGGAGACTTGAGTAGAGCAGTTTGCCAGACTTTTCCTACCAAAGTCCTTCTCGACCAAAACAACAACTGTTTTTCACATTCATAGACAGAAGACTTCAGTCCTGGTACCCTTTTCAGCCTATGTCTTAGGGTTGCTCATCAAATGATGGAATATTTAAAAAGAGGTGCTATAACTAAAGAGTCCTTGGCGTTGCTTTAGGACTGCGAAGAAAATTGTGAACTCAAGTTTGACAGTAGGTATCTGAGACCTTTCCTGTGCTTTAATGTGCTATCCAAGATCCATTAGAATGTAATTCCCATCTTTTGAATATGAAAATGGAAAATCTGCCTGTATTATTTCCAGAGAAACCTAATGATAATTCTTCTCAAAATCCTGTTTCCAATAACACTTAGTAGGACTTACAGCAGATTTTTCCAGCAAGGACCTATGGGATAACTTTTCTCAAGCAGAAGTGTACTTCTTGTCCATTATAATTCTGAAATGTCTTATGCTGTGATGTATGAAGGTTTATATCATTTCCATTCATTGACACTTCTTAAGCCTTGGGAATATCACAGGTAATAGAGGTTACTTTCCCATTTGCGTGGGAAAGTGATGTTTCACTGGGATTTGAATTGATACCATGAAACTGGATCGATTTACTCTCTTAATGAAAGCAAACCCAACCTCCTTTGTGAAAGTGAAGCACCCTTCATAATGTTTCTGCTAGCATTCTTTTGCAAAGCAAAAGTATTTTATTTTTGTTCTTTGCATTAGTCAATGAAATACCAGAGGAATAATGCATTTTAGATAATATAATTACAGTTAAATTAAATCTCATAGCCTAACTGTAATATACCAGTAGTGAAGAAGGACAATTTAGCTGAAAAACCATGCTGAAGTAATCAAAAATGTCACCTTCTTCACTCCTGCCTGACTGATCTGTTCCTCAACTAGACACATCCAGTCACTCTAAGATCGAAAGAAATGCCATTATTTCTGTTTTGTGAGTTCTGTTTTCTTTATCTTCTGTTTTAAGTTGTTAAAACACACCATTGAGTGCTGTGATTTTGGTGTGTACTCTTCTCATGCATGCTATAACAATTAATTAGCAGAATCTGGAAAAGAAAATACAGTTCTAGAGTTCCATACAGCAGCAAACCTCTTAATCTGTATATAAGAGTGCATTAAAGTACTCTCTTTAACGTACTGTATGTGTTTAGTGGAACAGACTTAGTATTTTACACTTCTATAGATTTCATTGAATGGATTGCATGGAATGCTGTAATGGTTTGCAATGCAACATGATCTAAAACATTGCATTTTTAACCAAAGGGGACCAGCAGGTTTATTCTGTTTGCATGTGCTTTCCCCTAGACTCTGGCTGCCCTAACAAGAAATTCAATAAATCTGCTTCCAAACCATCTTGCACAAGCTTTGCATGTCCAGTCTGGGCCTGAGGAAATTAACAAGCGAATAGAGCACACCATCGACTTACGGAGTGGCGATAAATTGAGAAGAGAGCATATCAAGCCTTTTTCACTGATGTTTAAAGACTCCAGCCTGGAGCATAAGGTAGCTGGGTCTTGGTAGCTGCATTTTTCACAACTCAAATTGTAATAAATGTCTACTGAAGTAGAGAAGCTGTAGGTTCTTGGTTACATTATTTGCTTTCTGGGTTTGTTTTTCTTTTCAATTTTGTTTCAGTTTTCAGAAGTTGCCACTGAGCTAGAGATCATAATAGAGAGTGCCACGATGGAGGTGTTATAATACTGCAGTGATCACATTTTATTGTTGGAAAATGCCTACACTGAGCAAAGTCTGCTTCTGAAAACAGCAGCCCTTTGCCAGGTTTTGTCTGCTGTTTAGTACAATCAGTTTTCCATCAGATGACAGGTTGCTTTGGCACAAAAGATGATTGAGCATATTAATAAACTGACACTTCTATTCAAAATAAATATCTATATTTATATAGATATGTTTCTTTCATTTAGTTATAGCATCCATCTGACGTCCTCTAGGCAGCTACTATGTTTATTTCAAGTCAAAAGTAATTTGTCAACTCTGTTTTAAACTTCTTTTTTTTTTTTAATGTGCTTTCAAGAGGTAAATATTATTCATGCCTTTGCTGCTTCTCAACAGCAGCATGATCTCACTAATATATTCTTCAGTGTACACCCCAATTTAAGTTATAAGCTAAAAAAGTTCTGGAAATGGGAAAAATTTCCTTGCAAATGGATAACGTGGTGGGGTTGCACATACATTGGCTTGTATGGTATTGCAGTGCAGCAACAGCAGGTTCATTGTAGGATAGGCACATAGACTGAAAGGAAAGAAAAATAACAGGGAATTTCAAACATGGAGACCCATTTCTCCATAATCACTTTAGTCTCCACTGAAAAACAGAGGTTTTTTCACTCCTAAGAGATCAGTCCTCAGGTGGTATCAGTGGTGAGAGCTTAATGCAATCCACTGGAAAAGAAAAATTCTGCTTGAACTATATTTAAGCCCCTATTCCAAAAGCAATCCAGCAGAAGGAAAAAAGAGTGTCATTGAAAAAATAACAATTCAATTTCCTCTTGAGGATATTTATGCCACTGAGAAACAAGGTAGAATCCCCAAAGCTGAATTAGCCATTACTGCTGCAACACAAGGTGTCAAGATAATTTCCTTCTGTGCAGTCGTCATGCATGAGTGATCTTCAATCTTTTCAAGGCACAAAGTCAAGAGATAAGGTGAAAAAGTCTAGGAAAAACAGCATTTAACCTAAAAGGTGGTGGGTGGTGTATTAGAATTTTTTGTGCAAAAGAGGAAACAGCCTGGCCATAGTCCAGTTGCTAAAAGAGCAAGCTAGTCAGTGGTTTACCTAGTCTTAAATTACCACTTGATGAAAATCAGGTGTGAATGTGGGCTACTGTAAAAGGACATTGCCCAGAATGAGATTCTGTACTTAGAATACAAGCTTTCTCGTTATTTTAGTCTTCACCATTAACAGCCACAAGGAAAATCTATACAGAACAGGTGGATTTTAATTTAAATGCAGTTTAAGTAAGAGGAGAAAAAAGCAAACAAACAAACAAAAGAACATCAACAAACCCATGCTTTAATCCGCCACAATACTTAGGTCAGATTCGAAATATTAATAATGTTTTGATTTGCATCTGAATGGCAAAAGATATATTTATAAGTTAACATTTTGTGTATTTTTTTAAAATGCGTTTTCTTCTCAGTATGACATTTTCAGTGCAAACCATTGCTTCAGTGGTTAGAAAATTATGCTTTCATTAAATATTTCCTTAGGTGCTCATCCTAATCAGTAAACACAGGCAATACAAACATAAAATCTTTCCTGTAAAGTGGACTGAATCTTCTTACTGTCCTCTAAATCAGGCTGCTTTTCAGCGCTACAGATGAGTAAAGTTTAAAAAATGTCACCACTGTTTTACTTGTTCTGGTTCATCCACCTTCAACAGCTGGGTAGGTGCTAGTCAGCAACTTCCTTGCTTGTGTTCAGGGCACTTGCTTGTGTTCAGAGAAGTTTGGGGAACACATCAGGATGCAAAGGGGTGATGTGGATTAAAGGAAGTTGAATCACAGTTTCCTCTTGATTATAGGCAGGGACGATGTTTTGTGGTACAATGTGGGAAATGTCCCACATTTTAATGTCCCACTTGTTTACCTGTGCAGTAATTATAGGTTTGTCCCCTAGAGTTTACACATAGTCTATATATGTAAGCTGTTTTGCTACAGAAAGTAGCTATTTCCTCCACGTTATCTTCTACTACTAGCACTTTCTCCCTTCTTCCTGCCCATTTAGGAAACAAACCAAACCAAACTCAGATTTAAATTGGAGTCTAATGAAACTATTTCAGAAGCCTTTTGCCTCTGCTTTGCCCATCCCTAACCTTTCAGTCTGAAATTATGCTTCATTCTAATTAGTAACATTTTGTAGCTGCTCACGTGACCTTCCAAATCAGCATCTTGAGCTGCTTCCTGCAGTGTTGCTGAGCAAATAGACACTATATGTCTGCCATTTTCATTTACTGCCATTCATCTGTTCAAACCAGTGGCAGCTTCAAGTCAAACTCTGAAGTTAAATAACTTCTTCTATGTCTTCACACCTACCCATCACAAGTGCTTACTTATTTTCTCTTTAAGTACTTCTTCCTCCAGATACTCAGTAGGCAGAATAACCAATACTCAAGCTGAGAGTCCAGTTAAGAACTGTTGTGTTGACCTTGTTCAGTGAGAATTGTGTTGATGCTTAGTACCTCAAATCACAGAGAAGTGATTGATAATATGAACAATAAACCATATTTCCTCCTGTATCAATAATATGACTGCCCTACTCTGAGATCATAAATTTTTCAGGGTGACTTGCATCAATTTGAAATGTCACACTGCAACTGTTAAAGTGCTATTTTGCTTCCTTTAAGATTTCAAAAGGTAAAACCCAAACTACGTCTAGAACCAGCATGCCCAAAACTACTATGGGAACTAGCACAGCTCCTGGCTTACAATTGTTCAAGCAAGTGGCATATCACAGCAGTTTAAGCCATTGATATATCTTCCCATTCCTCTCATCTCATTGCTCTGTGTCCTTATTCATGATAGAATAAACGTAGATTCCATAGCAAGCAGCAGCAGATGAGTTATCTCTGTGAGGCAGTATGTTTATTTCTACATACATTTTGTAATACTTCATTCCCCACCTGGTATATTTTATAGATTCTTTTTCCAAATGGACTTTTCATTACTAACCTGTAATGCCACTCATTAGCACTTGATAGCCAATTTAGAGACTAATTCATTCTCAGTTTTGGTAGAGGTTATTTTCTCAAATAGGATACAGGCAGACAGAGCATATGACTCATCACACAAGAGTGCTTTTGATACTCGTAATAGATTCATAGTTTTGTAGAATGGCTGAGATTGCAACGGACCTTAAAGATCATCTAGTTCCAACCCTCTGCCATGGGCAGGAATTCCCTCCTCCAGACTGGATTCCTCAAGGCCTCGACCAACCTGGCTTTGAAAGACCTCCAGCCCTAGGATCCAGCATCTCACCAGCCTTACTGTAAAGGATTTCTTTGTAACATCTAGCACATTAGACATCCAGCTCATAAACAAACTCTCTCAGTGTGTGCTCCTTATACAGTTATCAGCTTTACTTCTTAATTGTAATACTCTATAGACATTTGAAATGCAGTTTGCCTTATTTCCAAATCGCTGCAGAAAGATTCTCATATCTCTTTGATTTCCTATTATTCTGAACACATAACCCTTAGCTCATTTAAGACTGCAAAGAGATTAAATAAAATTGAGTGTTCAGTGCAGAAATATGCCTGGGGCAGGCATCTGTGGGATTTTTTTATTAGGTGAAGAAAATCCAGTGACATCATTATAGAATAAAGAGATTTACAGAAATATGTCCATGTACTAGTCCTCATTTGCTCTAAATAATTGGAGTTTAACTGAATTAGCAGTGGTAAATTCCAGTTGAGAGCTTGGGTAACATTTCCACTGTAACTGATCCACCATAATTCACTAATGTATCCATTAGTCCTTTTGTTGGTAACTCCCATAAAAATGGAGCCTGGAAGCATTGTCATTGGCTTCATATGCTGGAGAAAAATACTTGTGCAATAAATCATTATAATAATGCACCTCAAGTGATCTTTTACATAATAATACCTTCATTTTCTCTTTGGATAATGTCCATATTGCCAAGTTTCCACAAAGCCTCTGGATAATTTAGGATATAGAGATCATGGCCTGCGTTCCAAACAGTTGCAGGATGTCCCAAAATACATGTTTTTCTTTTAAAAAAAGTAAAAAAAGAAAACAGAATGGCCTCCATTTGGCAAGCATGGACACTTCTCCATAACATCATACGTCCAGTGTCACAGCTGACTTCAGTTTGTCTTCAGGTGAGGAAACCCATGCTTCCTTTGGTTCTTAAGTATTTATTATTCTACTCAGCAGCAGAAGCCCCTAATTGCTACGTGGGGATTTTTAAAGCAAATCATTTTGACAAAGAAGCAACAAAGTAAAAAATTGTATTGCAAACTATAGAGTATTCCTCTCTTGGACAAAGTATTTTGACAGTTCATTAATGATTTCTTTGTTGTGTTTAATTTTTAACAGCAAGTTCCAATTTCTTGGTTTATTAGCTTGTCCTGCTAATTTTTCCATTGTCTCCTGTATGCATCAGTCTTTATAAAACTTCTGCATGGGTTAACAGCTAATTTACTCTTCTGTTGTCTTTTTTTTTGTTGGTTTGTTTTTGTTTTCTTTTTGTTTTTATTCTAGTATTCTCAAATGCGGGATGAAGTATTCAAATCAAACTTGGTCTGTGCATTTATTGTTCTTGTGTTTATCACCGCTATCCAAAGCTTGCTACCTTCTTCCAGGTAAATACATGAAATATATTTCTTTATATCTGAAGGTGCTCTTGGGGAAGCAGCAGGACAATGTTTCTAGGACTGATGTGGAATGAACTAATAAAATCTACTGGCTCTCAAAACAAATGTTCCAAAATGTTTTTTTCACTTTTTGCCCCTATTTTAACCACTTTTGTAATTGATACTTTTCCTATATTCCGCAGCTACATGTTTTCATGTGGGACAGTAGCATGTACTGACTTTATGTTGTAGTTGCTAAGCAGAGTCTCCATTGAGGTAAAGTAGGAACTCCGGATTACAAAAGTTTTACAGGACATGGCCTGCTGCTTCCAGCACTAGAATAAAACATGATCCAGACTTAGAACAGTGCCCCTTTAATAAATGACTGGTAATCACCTTGGGAATCAGTAACTGGTTTGGTTTTGTTTCTATCATGCTACATATGCAAACTGTATTGTTGTGCTTTGTTGCTGATATGTATTACCCAGTTGGACAAAGTGATCTTGGGCCATTAAGAAGCAGCAAGGAGATGATCTGGTAGTTCTTTTCTCACTTCTGGTTTAATCTGGGTCTGACCGAACAATGACTTCCTATCAAGGTGACAAAAATGTGTCATAGCTGGGACCTCTGAGTCCACATATTTCACACAGTCAAACATTCAGTTGGGATTTTTGTCTACTCACTATTTAATAGTGAGAAGACCAGAGAGCATAAGAGATCTAAGATAAGTTTTCTAGCAAAGTAGCAGAGCTATGCCACTAAAACATGCCCCTGGGCCCATTTAGGCAGAGCAAATGCTAAAATTAAATGTTTGGATAACCATAATACTCAGGTGGGTTCTAACACTCATATGAACCTCAATTATAGCTGCATGAAGAATAACCTTGAAAATACTGTATTTGTATAAGACATATGGTGTTTATTGTGTTACAGGAAGGCAGGATGGTCTCTTGAAGACATTATTCATCATGTTTATGTCTAAGAATACCAAAATGGTGTTTAGCCATGGACAGAGAACTGCACCCTTGCAGCAGAGGTGTTCCATGTATTTCATAGTTTCTAGCTGGGAAAGTACCCTGAGAAGTCCCTGACCTTCTGCTGTTCTTTATGTACTATATTGTTCTAATACTAGTTTGTTTGCTTTTTAAAGTTCTTTCCACAATGTGCAATCAGTTGTGGTAGCTGTCATTTTTTTTTTTCTTAGTATGCACAAGAAGACTCTGCTTTCCAAAACTATTTCTACTGCTGTATAAATCACTGCTACACCAGAAAAAAAAAAAATCTATCTGCACAAATTCATCTCTGTTAATTCTCATGAGGGTGTCTAGTGCCATTGGAATTAGTGAAGGAGGAGTCACATAGCCACATTGCCTAGAGCTGTCTGGCTTTCATGTTTCCCATCTTGCACTGTAAACTTCTGGGTTTTCCCTGCACTTCAGAAATGCTTTGTGGATTTTTTTTGTCACTGAATGTTAAAGAGACTGTAAATATGAACAGGCTCAAGTAAAGATTATATAAATCCCTGCAAGATAAGATCAGCAGAGTTTTTAAAACAAAATTATTCTGCCTTAACAAAATTATTCTACCTTGGCCTCAAGAACACCCCTGAAGGTTGATTGCTGGAACCTAGGAATATATTTATGGGAAGGATATTTACCACTACCACTTTCATTAGAGATGATTTGGACTCATGTTGGTGATTTATGACAGCTGTCATATTTTTCAGGAGCTGACGATCACTGTCAAGACAAGGCAAAATTTTTTTTTTCGGGTTCTGATGTTCTGCTTAAAAAATGTGTTTCCACCTTTAAAAATCATGCCTTTTAAATGAGCAGAGGTCAACAGATAAGCAACTCTGAAACAAAAGGATGAGGAGGTGTGGATGAGAATGTTTCAATATGTTTAAACACACTGAATGAGGAAATAACCTGGAAGTTCAAACTTCTGAGTCCAGTTCAAAAACAATTGAGGTTACAAGCACATGAACAAAATATCACAAGGTTAGACAGGATTTGGTTTCAGAGACTCTTGGATATAACTGCATGCTCATCTGTTTTACCTCTAGTAGAAGTAAACTACCACAGTGGAAGAGTGTGAGTATCATTTCCATGGAACATTAGCAAACTGTGATTCATACTCCTCATGGTAACTTAGCACATTCCTTAACAGCACATTGAAGTGTCTTTCAGTTAATGTTTCAGACATTTGTCAAACAAGGATGGAATTTTGTGTTTAAGTACATGTTTGAATGTTTCCCTGAGCTGAGTCTTCTGGGGACATCTGGAAGCTGGGTGAATTAAAATATTACCTAAATCACTGTAAGACATCTCTTTCTGAGGAAGTTCAGGGAGTTTCCCATATAGGTTGCCTTAGTTTGTGTGTTAAATAAAGGTAATCATTCTATTATTGTACTCACGTGTATGGGAGTTTCAGAATTTTTCCTCTGTTTATATCTGCCTCCCACAGGATAAATATTTGATCCCTTCATATGTTCCCCTGACAGATCAGGTACATGACTGAATTTTTAAATCTTTGCAATAGTTTTCATTCTTTGAAATATTGAGTTGGGGAAATTGCATTAAGTGACATAAATTAATGCCATATTTCTGCTGTAATTATCCTCTATGAAGCCATTAAGTTACACTGCCAATTTTGGAGTGATTCATCTTTTTTCATCTGAGAGCTCTGCAAGTTAGATTAATTTCCTGCAATGAACTTTCTATATGCTCAGATGGATGATAGATCATACCAGAGTAGACTGCTGAACTCTCTTATTTCTGTCAGTTTTTCACTAGTTTATTCTTCCTCTAGTAAGAGGAAAAGCAAAATATCAATTTCAAACTTCGTTCATTCTTGACAGTAAGGGAACTCCTAGAAAGAAAAGCATTTTGTCTTGAATCTCTGTTTTTGAATGAAGAAGGAACACAGCTCAGGTGTGTGTGAGAGGTTCATGGACAGAAGAGTATTACGGCCATTTGTTCCTGTTCCTCTAACCTTTACTGTGTCTTCTGCTGTAGTGGATCCTAGCATCACGGTGCAAACAAAACCTTAGCACGGATTTGTTTTACATCTCAAGCAGTCTTAGACAAGAGGCAGACTGGCACAGGTTGCCCAGGGAGTTTCTAGATGTTCCCTCCCTGGAGGTGTTGAAGGTCAGGTTGGATGAGGCCTTGAGTGACCTGTTCTAGTGGGAGGTGTCCCTGCCTATGGCAGGGGGTTGGAACTGGATGATCTTTGAGGTCTCTTCCAACCTATAGCATTCTATGATTCCATGATTCTGTAGTAAACTAAATAGCTGCAGTGGAAGATTTTTTTTGTTTTGGAGCAAATACAAGGCCATAGTATCTCAAGTGCCTAAGCAGGTTCTGCTGCTTTTGGATTGATATCTCAGACTTAGGTTCCTAGATGCTCCCTTTACAGTACCTTAATTCAATAACACTGGATCTCACATGCAGAGTTTGGCAGTCCAAAATAAAAAGTCATGTTTAGTGTCCTCATGCCTGACCTCTTGAGGCTTGACCCTAATCTTTCTAAAAAGCTTAATTTAGTTTCACTTAAAGCTGGGTCAGGTTAGGTCTGCAGAATTATTAGGCTGCATCTCCATACATAGACTAGCTATATATATATATATCTCTGAGATACAGATAGAAACTATCAGTTCCAAAGAGGATCTCAGTCATTTGGCTTTGGAAAGCAAGACTGTTGCAGAACACTGAATACTACTGGAAAGCAAGAAGGCTATTGCAGAGTACATGGAATTCATCTCACATAGTTATCAGTGTCTATACCACAGGTTTGTAGTTTAGACACTGGAAAAAGATCAATCAGTGGATCTGAATAAATCTAAGAGAGTACTGTGCAGTGAGATAGCTGCAGCCTAAGCCACTCATATCTCTTGATCTGTCCACTTGACTCCCTTGACTGGTTCTTTGTGAACATCGTCCAGCACTAGCTTTGTTGACTGTCTTTCCATTGGCTTTCTGCATATTTTCACAAACAGAAACTGGTCTCAAGGCATTTTTGCACTTTTTCAGAAAGTTCTAAAACTCTTTCTGGAAATTTTTTTAGCCACAGAGATTGAAATATGTGGCTCCTGGTCCAGTCAGTTTTTTTGTTTTATTTGGGTTTTTTGGGGGTTTTTTTGGTGTTTGCTGGCCACATTTTTCCTCACCTCAAAAGTGGGTGAGGTTGCTAGAGAGAATGGGACTCTTTTGAGAAGATGCGTTATATCCTGTATTCAAACCACGTAGAAAACTGACAAATCTTGGAATGAAATGCTGACACAAGTCAGCATCCCTCCCTGGATGTGTTCAAGGCCAGGCTGGATAAGGTCTTGAGCAACCTGATCTAGTGGGAGGTGTCCCTGCCTATGGCAGGGGGTTGGAACTGGATGATCTTTAAGGTCTCTTCCAACCTAAACCATTCTATGATTCTATGATTCTAAAATCACATAAAACCAATAGCTGCATTACTGTGTATTATCCTGAGGCTTGCATCTTGTTTTCAGAATCTTTTACCTTTATCACATGTAACCTTCAGTAATTTTAGTGCTTGGACTTTAGTACTTTAGACTGTTTGAAGTAAATTGCATGTTATTCTGTCCTGATAAATTAGTCATTGTCCCAGAAAGTCTGTTTGGGTGATCAGAAAGGAATAACATTTATGAAAATGTTGTCTTTAAAACACCATCAGATGTAATATATATGAACCTCTATCATCATAGCTGAACTAAGATATCAAAGACCAGAACATTCTTGTAAAAGATACTGTCTTAAGTTATGTAGAGTAAACCATACAGGGTTACAGCACTTTAAACTCTTTCAGCTTGACACATATAGCTCATGTTTTATTTGTTTTCCCTCCACATGACCAGCATTTCCCCAATGTATACTCCAACATATGTGACGGGCAAGTGTTGGGAAGATGGAGCGAGGCTCTTCTCATTGATGTCCAATGACAGAACAAGGAAAAATAGCTGAAAGATGGAGCATAGGACATTCCATGTGAACAGAAGGAAAAACATTTTCACTGTGAGGGTGACAGAACACTGGAACAGGCTGTCCAGAGAGGCTGTGGACTCTCTTTCACTGGAGACATTCAAAACCTGCCTGGATGCATTCCTGTGTGAATTAATCTAGGTGATTCTGCAGGAGGGTTAAACTAGATGATCCTTTGAAGTCCCTTCCTACTCCTAATATCCTGTGATTGTGTGATTCTGTGAAACTGCCCCAAGCTTGTCTACTAGAGCAGGAACCACCTCATACATAAATGGCATCAGCCATTCTATGGGCTGAATAGATTTTCTCTGACAGAAGCTTGAGGGACAACTGAGTCCTAAAAAGAAGACATTCATGCTGCTCAGAATCTATATAGAGAGGTAGAGGCAATGGTAATGATTTTCTAGGCTTGTTTCTTCAATAGCGGTTTCTCATAAGGAATCTATGTGAGTCACTAGCAGTCCTATGGAACATGAATAAATATTTGCTTTCTCTGGCTTTGTTCATAGGCTCATTGTTTCATATTTATGACAATTGATTTTTCATAGTCTTAACAGTTTGCACATTTATTTTTATTAGCATTTGTATTGTATTGAAGTTTAATGCTGCGTTCTTTTTTTTTTTTTTTTTTTTTTTTTTTTTTTTTCTTTTTTTTTCTTATTTCCCCAGGGTGATACCAATGGTCATTCAGTTTTCTATTCTGATTATGCTACACTCCGCTCTCGTGCTAATCACTACGGCAGAGGATTACAAATGTCTACCCTTAATGCTCCGGAAAACTTGTTGCTGGATTAATGAGACCTACCTAGCCAGGAATGTCATTATATTTGCATCCATTCTGATTAATTTTCTTGGAGCCATCATCAATATTGTAAGCTTATAGGGTACCAAGGAATATTATACAGGAAATGATGATTTATGAATTGTTGAGCTTGCTAGAGGACTTGCAGACTAACTTGTTTACAAGCCAGCTATGCTTTAACAAAATACTGCATCTTAAGGAAATTCAGTCTGTTACTTAAACTATGTATTTCTTAAAAAACCTAATTGTTTCACCCTCCTGAGTATCATTTACCCTTTTGATAATTTCTGTTCTAACCTTTGAGGGCCATGTGTAATTTTCTGACATGCTGATATATTTTCTTAAAGACTATGAATCCAAGTAGTGCTTATAGATACTAAATTCCTCATCTCACAGATCTCCAATGGGTTACATTACTGAAAAAAAAAGAGAGAAATTTCAAGAAATCGATAAAATACCATCAAAGACAGGAGTGAGCAGGTCAAGCTGAGCCAATAACCACTAAAAAAGAAAATATAAATTCTAACTTACCTTACCTTGCTCATTTAGTGGTTTGACAAACCCCTTCAAGCTGGATTCACCTCAGTTGAAATACCAAACAATGGACATAATGACTCTCAGCCTTTTTTTTTTTTTTTTTTTTTGTCAGTACACAAAAAAGAGGCATCCCCAAAGGTTTATTTTGATCGTACTGGTCTTAACAAACAATTCTCTCTGCTTCCCACACAGGGAGTGTAGTCTGCTTTGGCTGCTGACTTGCACATCTCCACTAAGAGTCTAAATTGTGACAATTGGAGAATAGCCCTGAGGAGAGGGACTTGGGGGTGCTGGTGGACGAGCAGGTCAACATGAGCCAGCAGTGTGCACTTGCAGCCCAGAAAGCCAACCAGATCTTGGGCTGCATCAGGAGAAGTGTGGCCAGCAGGTCGAGGGAGGTGATTCTCCCTCTCTGCTCTGGTGAGACCCCACCTGGAGTCCAGTTCTGGAGCCCCTATTACAAGAGGGCTGTGGACATGCTGGAGTGGGTCCACAGAAGGGCCACAAGGATGATCAGAGGGCTGGAGCACCCCTCCTATGAGGACAGACTGAAAGAGTTGGGGCTGTTCAGTTTGGAGAAGGGGAGGCTCCCAGGTGACCTTCTTGTGGCCTTCTATTATCTGAAGGTGGCCTACAGAAAAGCTGGGGAGGGACTTTTTAGGCTATCAGGTAGTGCCAGGAATAGGGGGAATGGAGCAAAGCTGGAGGTGGGGAGATTCAGATTGGATGTGAGGAGGAAGTTGTTCACCATGAGAGTGGTGAGGCCCTGGAAAGGGTTGCCCAGGGGGTTGGTTGGTGCCACATCCCTGGAGGTGTTTAAGACCAGGCTGGATGAGGCTGTGGGCAGCCTGATCTAGGGTAGGGTGTCCCTGCCCATGGCAGGGGGATTGGAACTAGATGATCATTGTGGTTCCTTCCAACCCTGACTGATTCTATGATTCTAAATCTAGCCAAAGTTTATCAATGTATCTGTGAGGAAAGATATTTACCAAGCTTTGCTTAGCTGTGGTTGCATAAAAACTTTGATCGTCAAATGCTGTGGGCCTGGCTCTGTACAGTGCCACAGAACAAGTGTGAGGTCTGGTATGCAAATACCATAAAGCCTGGATTATCCCAAAGTCTCCAGAAATATCAGACAGCTTAACCTGAATTAGACAAATTATCATGTCGGACAACTTGGCAATTATTGAGGCCTGAGACAAGAAAAATGTGAAGTATTTCACATTTTTGCTAAGACATATGAGATCATATTAAGTTCTGGTGCTGTTCTTCCATGATTAAATTCAGGTCACCAATGTGCAAGGGCTCAGCATCTGTCTAGGTTTCAATAATATCTTACAATCACTCATAGGAGAGCTTGTCAGAGGAAGAAAAATACAGCCACTGATTGCTATCCTTACAGAGAAAATACAAATATGGTAAACTACAGGAAGTTCAATAGGGCTGAAAACTTCCTGCAGATAAGAACTGAGGTACTTTATGGTGCAGATCACTAAGGAGCGTTGTAGAATGTAGAGTTTTTAAATTGTGTTTGGGAAATATCTGTTAGGAAATATTTTGGTAAAGCTAATCTTGTTCTTGAAACAAGGAGATCTCTAAGAGACTATCCATACCATACTATGGATATGATGATAATGAGATTTTCTCCTGATTTCCTGAGGATTATTTTTAGAGATTGTGTCTACTGCAATTTTATGAGGTGGCTAATCTCAAAAGAACTACATTTTTTTTTCCCCTGTCATATTAGTGGGTTTCTAGAATGCAGGAAAATGTTTACTGTAATGTATTTAAAGCAGCAATGACTCGAGTCACTGAGTCCTGACCTCTGCAGGGAGTCACAACATTCATGTAACCTCATTATTTTGTATGTCAAAATTTTGCCACAATTATAGTTTGATTAGGAGAGACCTGAATGCATTTAAGAACAGGTAATGCAGTTTAGACTTGCATCCACTGAGTTCAGATGCATCCAGTTGGAAGGGACTAAGACTCAGACACTTTCTGATGACAGCCATAAGGCTTTGATTTCACCAAGGGACTAAATTAGTCTTGTGGTTGTTTACAACTGCTATAAAGTTAGAATAAAGCTCCTGATTCTGAAGGCCTTTTAAAAAGGCACCCAAGATGGTTCTCATGACAGACTTGCTGTACACCTCATAAACTTGCAGAAGGTGCCATCAACTATCTGTTGTCATGGAGGACTGCACAGAAAACCTAGATAATGTTGCTGCATTGCAGAGATGACTGAACTGCTGAAAGAGCAAACAAGAGAGTTCCAAATTCAAAATCCATTAGAATTTAATTATGAGAAATTTGGCCTCATTAAACAAACTCTCAACTCTGTTGGAAAGGACAGGGGAACTAGTTTGTACATACCAAGCTGATGAAATGACCTAGTATGAACATCCAGATTGAGTTAATATATGTAACAGGAGGTTCCATCTGCTTTAAATGTCAAAATATGAAACCATTAATTGCTTTTTCTTCCCCACTCTATTCTAAGGCCATTATGTGTCACAACAGTGCTATTTTGTTTATATTCAATGCACTTGGCTTTAAATACCATTAAAACTAAACCAAGTCATAACAGAAAAAGGAAGTATTACATTCTCAAAACCACTGCACCATGAATGACTTTTTCTATTCCCTTCCATTCTAGGAATCACATTTGAAGTTCTAGGGCCACATAATATTTTGGCACAAGCCAACTCTGCATGATGCTATGGAAAATTTATCCTGCATCTAGAAAGATCCTGTCCATAGGAACACAGCAGAAAAAAAACCTGCATGAAAACAAGTGCACACATGCAGTCTGATTTTATGCTCCCAGTTTATTAATTTTATGTATCGTTCATAGTGAAATATACCTTAAAAGTCTAATATCACCCCACTGAAGCTCCTAGTTCTCATCTTTCCACTTTAGCATAGGAAGGCTAATGAGATGCTGAATGATTGTATCATGAATAGGTCCCCCTTTTCTGTTTCATAACCACAGTTTATCTTCTTGATGTCTATTTAGTCCTTGGTGTGAGTTAGTGAGCTAGCATGGAGAGTAGCATCTCAGCCAGCTCCATCCCTGAACCCAGCCAGCCAGCTGCACAAGTGCTTAGTCATGAGTGTATAATACAGCCTTTATTTTGTTTTCTTTCTTTACAGCTATGGTGTGATTTTGACAGACCACTAGCCCTGAAGAACCAGACATTCAATTCATCTGCATCCTTTACAGACATCTGTTCCTATCCTGAGGTATTTCTGAGGGTATTTTTGAACCCGAGGCATAGATCCACAAAGGTTACATGGCAACCACTACCTGGAATCAGTGATCTGTGTACTGGTTGAGTCAGACAACTCAACAACGCTGTGAACATGAACCTTTGCTGATCCATATGCTGATAGAAAGAGCAGAGGCGAGTTACTGAAGAACTTAATCTTATGGTCTGATGGGGCATTACAACCAAGTTTCAACCTTTGAACTTCATACAGAACCTTAGTAGTGGAAACACATTCAGCAGTACTACAATAAACCTAGTGCAATAAACCACTACCTAATTCATATGAAGTTAATAGAGAGTAATACTTCTTAAATAGCAAAACTGGCTGCTGTTATTTAAAACTTTCATTTGCAGGGGAAAAAATCCTCTCTATGATGAGCCAGCAGGCAAAAAAATTCAATGGTTTGGTCATGTGTATCTAAGTTGCTTAGAAAGTCATATGATAGCGTCATGATAGCACCAGCAATGTGTGGCAAATTGCAGGGCTGTAGACATTGCTACAGAGGAACTGTATGAAAGAAAAGCTATTCTCAGAAAAATGAATGCTGTCTCTCCTAAAGCTGTATGATAGGAGTTAATTTAAACTGCATTTGGACTGTGGGTGTTGATGCTGCTATTTTAAATCCGAGCAGCTCAAGGCCATGATTGTCTCTCTATATCCAGTATCAGCTGCATGGATTGCATTTGACAGATGACTAATCATTGAGAAAAATGAGACAATTAAGAGATAAAAAAAATTAGATATGAGTAAAACTTCCAGGCATCACATTTTAGGAGTGTAATGTAACTTAGCTAGACCTGGGTTTTGTTGTTTGTTTTTTTTTAATAAAAATAAACGAGCCAAACATTGTTTTATCCTCACTCCACCTGGCATGGGAGATTGAAATGTTTGAGGACAAGTTGGATGGGGCTTTGAGCAAGCTGATTTAGTGGAAGATGTTCCTGCTCAAGGCAAAGGGGTTTGAACTAGGTGATATTTAATGTCCTTCCCAACTTAAGCCATTTCATGATCCTCTGATTAAAGCAGGAATATGATTCTCTAAACCTGATTAATGTGAGCCTTGTGAAAGTTGAGAGTTCAAAAGAATACGTATTATTTTCTATCATTTGACTTTCCGGTATGAAATTACTACATGCAGCATCTCACCCTTTCCTCGTTGTAGGATGTAGATGCCCATTGCCTTCTAATATAATGAAAATGCTGTGAAGGCACAGAGGATTTCTGCTAACATGGAGGTGCTATGCAATATAGAGAATTTGTAATTTCATGTTCTCTTTCAGCAAAATCCTTATTTTCAAAGTGCCTAGTACTCAAGAAAGACTTAGCTGAGCACTGAAGTCCAGAGCAGTTTTATTTCTTTTCTGATCACTTGATCATTTTTGCAGATATTTATGGAGGTAATATGTAGTCACTGCTCACCAGAAGTAACTACTGCTGTTTTCTGTTCAGTATTTTGTCTTCACTGGTGTACTGGCAATGGTGACTTGTGCAGTCTTTCTTCGCCTCAACTCTGTCCTGAAGCTGGCAGTGCTTCTCATCATGATTGCAATCTATTCTCTGCTGACTGAGACCATTTATGCTTCCCTTTTTCTGCAATATGACAGCTTTAACCACAATGGAGAGTAAGTGTTTTACAGACCTCTTTAGGAACTCTTTTTAATAAGGTCATGTCTTGCCATAGTGTACATATATTGGATAGCATCACAGTAATGCACAGACTGATGGATAAAAGGCACTGCTTAATCCAGAAAGTTTAATGATGTAATTATTTCTCAGGCTTTTTTTATCAAAGTGTTCGTTTCATGAGGATATTTAAATGTTGTGCAGTGTTTGTCTCTTGTGTCTCCCATACTCTATCCAGGTTGCTAAAAATATGCATTCTTTGCTTCTATCCTTGAAAACTTCAGAGATACTGACTGAAGCTCTCACCTCAGTTTAAGGGAACAGGAGTGAACAATTTATTTTTTAGAGGAAGAATTTTAAAAGGCTCCTCCTTCCTCACCTCCTTCCCAGGAAGAGGACTTGAAGAGGAGGACAGAAGAGCCACAATAATTTACAGGGACAGAGCTGCACTAAGTGTTGCAATAATTGACTCCAAAGCATCAGGGATTTAGCTCATTCAGGAAAATACTTTTTCAGTCTTTGAAACTTGATCAATTTAGTACTGCAATTGCTTCTGCTTTTTAAAATGTGTAAAAGAAAGATCCTCATCGTAACAGAAAAGCATACATTTGCAGTACAATTAGTTCTCACAACAGCCACGTCTTTACAAATAGTGTGTCTCTGCATGCATCTTTCCTTACCAGCTTCCTACAGTAGCAAGGCACTGAAACTTCAGGATGCAATTCATTTTCCTAGTGCTAGTTATCATCCTACAGACTAATGACAAGACATACAGCATATTCACAACAGTCCCCAGCAAATAGGAGAAGTGGCAGTAAATAATATTTTGTCTAAGTAATGGGAAGTAGAAATCATAATCATTGTCTCTAATCTTTGTCACTAATCAATCATAGAAAAGGATACAGGCAAAATACAAAGTAGTTTCTACTCTATGTGTCAGTGAAATCTTTATTGACTTTTATAACAGAACACACTTTTAATAACAACTGTAAGAGAGAGAGAAGAATATCCTGTAGCATAGCCAGCATCCCAGGACAAGAATTCAGTTGAGATGCTCAACACTGAGCACAGGTTTCTGAACTTCTGCTTTAACACTAGTGAGTCTGAGGTTCAAGGCTGTGTGCCAAGAAATATATGTTTTCTTAGCTTTACAGTGATTTGAACAAAAGGTTTTACAGATTCCTATGAAACTCATATATTTGTGGCTACAGCTACACTATCACAATGTGCACAGATGGGTTCATAAATAAGACCTGTGAGGCTGTTGCTTTTAGACAGTCTACAAGAGAAAAAAAATCTTTGTGAGGTTTTATCTCAGGCAATTTCAAAATGGATTCAAGATCTAGAATTTGTTTTATTCTTAGATTTCAAAAGAGATAGAAGAGGGCTCCAAAGTGTCTTCCAACTTCTACTCCTTGTTTACTTCAATGTTGTTGTTTTTTTCATAATTTCAATCTTTAAGCAGCTTTTAATTATTTCCTCAACTTTTCCACATCTCCCCTCAACATAGTAATTGCCAAGTGTCAGTATTCAATTTTCCCCCAAATTTGGTTGTTATTCTATTTTTGGTTTACTATAAGATTTGCTCTACCAGTTTCCCATTTTTTTCATTTATGTTTTTGCCCTGAGAAACATTGCTTTTTAACTCTCCCTGGTAGTAGAGGTATGCTTACTGTCTTCAGTTTGGCATCTTCGCACATAACTGTAATTTCTTCTTGTATTGGAAACCCTCTTTGACTGCTCTAGAAGCCCTTCACCTTTTTTGTCACACTTTCTTCATGCTCCACACACAATATCAGAAATTCCAGGCAGATTTTATGTAGGCAGTATCTTCTTGACTCTGCTTCCCTACTACTTGCAAGAGTTCCCTTTACTTGCTGTGATATAGGCAGATATTCATTCTCTCTGCTCTGGTTTGTGGCTCAGTAAAACCAGTCCTAGTTACTGTTTGCCATTTCCCTCTCTTTCATCCACACCTCCTCCCCTAACTCATCAATCATATTCTCTGAACTTTTCTCACAATACAGGGATGTTTAACTTTCAGCACCTACCTTAGAGTTAATCTTTTACCTCTAGGCCCATCTGCTGTGCATTTACTTACACAATCTCTTAAGTTTCCCTCTTCAGCTCCAGCCTCAACTTTTTTCCATACAGATCTTGTCTCCTGTACTCTACAGGGGTTATGGTGTTCATGGCTTTTTACCAAGATCCAAGGAAAAGTGAGTGACTGACACACAGCTTGCATAGAGATTTGAAAGAAAAGCCTATGTAGGTTACAATTTAGTTCATTTGTCTCCAAACAGTGAGCACTCCTGTTCTCTTGAACTAGTTACTGATAAGTTACATATGCAAATACTGGGCATGTTTTAAAGAACAACAAAAAGTAGCAAGGTGCATTATGAAATTAAACTTTTGAACAGTTACAATAACGAACAAATCAATTACTTTTTTTTTAATTTTATTTTATTTTTTCCAGCACAGACTTCCTGGGAACAAAGGAAGCATCTTTACTACTGATGGCAATCTTCCTTTTAGCTGTTTTTTATCATGGCCAACAGGTAATGCAAACATTTGCTTTAACCATTCCCTACATCACTTGCAATTACAGGATGTGATAGTAATTACATTCAAAATACCAACTGCCTTTTTATTCACTTGAGCATATGACCTTTAACAAGGTAATAAAGCATATTCATAATCTGATTAAAGAAAGCCCACATGTGCCACTGCCTAGCATTCTTATATAATGTGCAATATTTAGCACTGTGTAAAATATATAGAATTTTCTAACAGAAATTGAAAGAACAAACATAACTTCATTTATTAAGTACAGTTACCCTTCCAGTGGCATCTGGCTACTTCAATGCATTTGGGTAGACATAAAGTGAAAAAAGAGAAAGAGCATAACAAGCAGTAAATAAAATAACTCAGAGGAAATATCTTCATATGTTCCTAGAGGGAAAAAAACAGATACGAGGAAATGAGAAAAAAATGTAGCTAAGCATCAACACCAACTTCTCTGTGTCACAGCCTACTTGCAAGTATTTTTTTCAGATGGCCCTAGATCACCTGCCCAGGGAGCTGATTGAGTCACCAACTCTGGATGTGTTAAAAGTCGTTTGAATGTGGTGCATGGGGATATAATTTAGGGTGAACCTTGTACAGCAGGAATAATGGTTGGGCTTGGTGATCCTGAGCGGCTTTTCCAGCCTAAATGTTTCTGTGATTCTGTGATCATAACCAGGATTTAGGGGCCTCCTATCTTCAAGACTGATATCCTCAAAGAGGAACTGAGAAACTAGGTGCTTCAAGAGCCATACAGCTAGAGCAAAGTATGACAAATTAAGATTTAAAACAAGAAATGCATTGAGTAAAAGGCACCTAAATATGGGTGTTTTCTTCACAGCGCTTCTGGCTGGCCAATTCTATGCTGTTGATTGTCAACCATGTTCACTTCAGGTGGTTTCTGGTCACATAAATGTAAAGAGGACCACTTCATTGAAGGAAACAGCACCACAGCTGCTTTAAATATTGTCCCATGTGCTAAACTTGCTTAAAGATTTTCCCTTCAGGAGGATTAGGCTGATTAATACCAGCACTTCTTAGTCCTAATTTAAGTGATGCAATAAGCAAGGAATCTTACTGTGATGAATAAGGAAATATTATTAATTTTATTACTGTATTCCAATAATTTTAAAAGTTGTGTGGGTACTTATAGGCTCCATTCCTTCCTTAGGAGACCAAATAGAAAGCAACACATAAGTATGCTAATATTTATTCCTTTATATCTGCCTTTTGTGGAAACAAGGAATAAGTAAGTAGGGGAAGTAAAAGATGAAGTACACTTCTTGCCCAGGTTTACGTTTGTTGGAAAACAATGTACATTAGCATATCTTTATCAAGACTTTATCAAAAGTTCTTCAAGAAAAAATATGCAACAATTAAGAGCTGAACAAATTTGTGACAGGCCTTATAATATTCCCAATGGTTCTTAACATACAAAGCTCCAAATCTATCTAAGGATATAGAACTTATTCTCATCTAAAGTGAGAATAAGTAGTAAGAAAGCACCAAAGGAGTTTAGATAGAGCAAGGATTAGTCATAATCTAGGCAATGCCCTTCAAAATTCTGAGTGTAAATATCTGCCTTGTACTAAAGCCTGGTCTGAAGTGTTTAAGAGTATTTTCCAGCCCAGGGACCTGTTAGCACAGCACAGTCTTTCTCAGGCCTATAAATCTTCCTTGTTCCATAAAACAGGGTGGCTGCACTCAAACTACCCTTGGAAATGGTCTCTGAGATGTACTAAATCCTGAATGTTCTTCCAAATGATTCATACAGCCACTCTGTCAATTTAACAATACCTAACAGCAGTGCCCAAGAATGTCTCCTTGTATCATTTAATTTCTTGTTATAGTGGTGTCTGTATAGATGTCAACAGAAAAATAAATAAATAAAAATTTTATCCAGAGCACATGAAGAAAAACTCACATCAATACTCTGAATTGATGGGAAGCACTGTAAGTCCAATAAAGTTGCCCTCCAGCACAGCTTTGCTTCTCACAAACTGTAAAAGAACGTTGAAGAATAAATCTTACCTGTACTTCATGCAATAAATTTCAAGGGTCTCTGGTGCTAAACCTATAATTTAAAGTAATTGTGTTGCTGTTACATGACACCAAGCTAAACAGACTAATTGCCTGCTAGAAACTCAATTTCATCTAGAAATACATCTTTTTCTAATACAGGTAATACATACTTTAGAACACTGTTTCTGTAAACTAAACTTGAGAAAAAGTACATTTAAAAAGTGTTGTGGAGAATACTGAGGGCTAGACCTATTCTGTCGTAAAATGTGCTTTACCTTTTTAATGTCTTAAGCAGAACATTTTATATGAACATAACTTATCCCTTGAAAACATCAGAATACGATACCATATACAGTGTTCTTTTTTGGAAATGCATCTCTAGTGAAAACACACAATCTAAACAGCTTGTTAACCCTGGAAGAAGCCTTCTGCCTTGATTTTAAAAGGGAAGACTCTGATGACTGCAGAGGAAATAAAACTGCCCACAGCAAACTCAGTCCCTCTGATCCCTCCAACTCAATTAGACCTAAAGAAAGCCTTAAAAAACAGAGACCGATATCCTTTCTGGTTTCCTTCAGATTGTAGGTCTGAGTGTAGATCTTGCCTGCACCATATAAATGTTCTAGTGTGGGCAAATGTTGACTGTCTGGTTTGCACCTTTGTTTCTGGGGCTCTTCAGTACAAAGGAAGACTTGCACTTTGACAGAGCAAACACAGCTAATAACCTCTGTGCATTAGGGCTCTAGCTTAGCTCTACACAGGCTTGTGGGAAGGGAAGAAGGACTAACATCCCTACACAACAATTTATCCACAACAAGCATGATACTCTGAACCTTAATCATATTTGGGAAAAAAAAGGGAAGGACTGAAGAAAAATTAAGAGATTGTTCTAACTGAAAGAGAAGAAGAAAGAGGAAGAAACATACATAATTGTGATATTATGCTTCAGGTGTCTTCATTATCCTTTCCATGTTCAGATTTTAATGCAAAGAAGAAAGGATATTTGTTTGGTTTATGTGGTTGTTTGGCAGTTAGCTGCCCTCCCACACTTGAAATAACCCAGTCTAGGACTCAGTCAGTTGGAAGTTAATAAATGAAGCTTTATATTTACAGCTTTGCACAATATACAAACATATATTTACAATATATAATAGATATTTACATATAATACAGTAAAAAAGGTAATATAGAAACACCACAGCCCTCCCAGAGATCAGAAATCTCTAAGAGGGTAACAAACCACCCTGCCACCTTAACCAATATTATCTCACATCTGTTTCATGCAGCAGATAGGCAAAGGTAGATCAACCAGGGGGGTTAGCAGCAGGAAAGAAGTTAGTGAAATTATTCAGATCCAGCTAGGAAGGGAGAAAGAGCCATGCAGGAGCAGCCACAGCCCAAAGCAGTCTGACTTATCTAAATTTGGGTTACAACTCTTTAAACATTTTTTTGTTCTTTCTGAGTAATGCTATGAGTGAAGTAGCATCATCAGGGTTTTTTTTTCCCCATTCTCAGTCTATAGTCTAATTTCTCATTCAAATCCTTCAATTAGTTCAAACCAGCACATTTTATCACTGTTTTCAGTGGTTCAGAGTGTCCTTTTGGGGTGTAAATCCTCCTTTCTCATTCTCTAAAGAATATACTGTTCCTCAAACAATAATCCTTATCTGTGCTTTTCTTATATGTGGCAATTGTCTGCAGATTGGTTGGGTTGTACATCATTCAGAGAACACAGGTAATGTGAGGTTCTCTGCATAATACATCTTCTCTGTACTTCACTCCTTGTTGAAATTTAGGAGTGTTTTATAGAGCTGCATATCAGGGCAAGAAAATTTGGGCATTTCAAGACCTTTCTTGCAGACAGTATTTTTTCTTGGCACCAGTGTGCCATGGAGCATTTGGTTACACAATGGGGAAATAAACCCCAAACTCAACCCTATAGTTTTGTTAGTTTTAACACAAATATCACAAGTTAGCAAAGTATCTTAAAATTTTCAAACCTCTGATATAGTGTGCTCTTTTATCTCTGATCTGACAGTGTCATCTTGGTTGTCCACTGGTGATGCAATGTGACAATAAATAACCAGAATTACATTATCTAAAATGTAAAGATTAGTTATGATCTGGTATGGGCTGGTATGGGAATTAATAATCACAAAATGGAAGATCAAAATATTGGAACTAGAAAACAGTTTAATTGTTTATAAAGGCAACAGCATCCAAAAGGCAGGGAAATCACTGATAAATTGCATACAAATTATGGAAGTATCTATCAAGACAGGGTGGCTTTTAGCTTTTTAGGAAGAAAAGCTCCCTGGAGTACAATCAACCTATAAGCTCCTTTGCAAGGTGCTTTTCATTTTCTTCTGAACAATTTGCCACTGGTGACTGCTGCTAATGAAAAATGTGAACAAGATGAATCACTAAACAATGCCTAAATCCCCTCTTACACTCCCACCCACTGTTGGCTTGTCCTTTGTTTCACCTTGGTGCATAAATTGTACTTTAACCACTTCCTTAATCCCAGCACCACTTGGCAGATCAATTGTTTCTTGCAGTTGTAAAAGTCATCTATCTGCTGGGTGTTTGATTATTTTATCTTGTTAGAGCACCTCACGCCAAACCCACTACACTCACAAATACATTTCCCCCTGTAGTTTACTGCACACAGATATGTATCTATCATTTTCAATAAGGCTGTAGCTTAATAAGTCGTCCCTTGTGCAAGCTACAGTATCACCTGCCTTAAAATTTGCTTAAAGCTCTCCTTCAGTGTAATACACCCAAATGTTCTGGCAGTGTTGGTCTTGACCATGTGCTGACACACATGGCTCTCAGGCAAGCAATGTGATGTTTCAGCACATTCCCTGCTTCAGCTAGCAGACAGCTGCCATTTCCCTCTCTGTATGACTGTGCACACCACATACAAGTACACATACAGCTCTGAAAAACATTTTGGTTTGTAGTTGAGGGTATTAGGCACTGCTGCTGTGCAGGTTTGACTGCAGGAACAAAGTATTTGAGGGGGAATCAAATAGCACGCCTTTCCTATGCCTTTTAACATACTTAAATTGTAAATAACTGCATGTACCAAAAGTAAAGTAGCTCATTTTTGTGCCACAGATTTAAAAGTTCTCTTAGGGAGGTTTTTATATACAGTTTTGCTGACAGATGCTTGTCCATGAGAAGTAAACTACCTGTCTGGGCAAAGTGTTTTGAATAACTCTTGTTCTCTTTTTTCATGAATCCCATTTCATTTGAAAACGTATACGAAAAGGAGAACATACATATTTCATACCAATGCAAATATCTTCCAATACCTTATCTCCTANAAGTTAATAAATGAAGCTTTATATTTACAGCTTTGCACAATATACAAGCAGATATTTACAATGTATAACAGATATTTACAGATATATACAGCAAAAAGGTATACAGAAACACCACACCCCTCCCAGAGATCAAAATCCCTAAGAGAGGTTTCTAATAACCCCTAACACCTTCCCCCCTTCCCCAATCCTATCTCACCATCTGTTTCATGGAGCACATAGACGAAGGTAGATCAGCCAGGGGAATTAGAAGCAGGAAAGAAGTTAGTGGAATTATTGAGATTCAGCCACAAGAGGCAGGGAGAAAGAGCCATGCAAGAGCCACCACAGCCCAAAGTAGTCTGAAGCAGTCCGCCCATCTGACTTATCTATGTTTAGGTTACAACTCTTAAACAATTTTTTTTCTTTCTCAGTAAAGCTATGAGTGAAGTATTACCATCAGTGTTTCCCTTTCTCAGCTCATAGTCTAATTTCTCATTCAAATCCTCCAATTAGTTGAAACCAGCACAGTAATAAAGAGGTGTTTAAAAGGAAAATAATTTTTGTGACATTATCTAGCTGATGACCATAGCAGAATCAGTATGACAAATGTTATTTTGCTCAAAATTCTTCTAAGAATTTTACCATATACAAAGCAAGGTAATAATCTCTTTTTTCCTAGCAATGAAATAGACTTCTTTCAGAGCTGAAGATTAAATCAAATTCTTTCAGAGATGAAGGTCTTCAGCATCACTGAAGGCTGTTACATGGCAGGAGAAGCCTGCTAGGATGACAATGCAATGTCTACTCTTATCTTGTCAGGTTTTATTTTTGTCTTTCTCTTTTTTTTACTTTTTCTTGTTGAAACTACAGCTTGAATACACAGCAAGGCTGGATTTTCTGTGGCGTGTTCAAGCAAAAGAAGAAATCAACGAAATGAAGGAGCTAAGAGAGCACAATGAAAATATGCTACGGAATATTTTACCCAGTCATGTTGCCCGTCATTTTCTGGAGAAGGATCGGGATAATGAAGTATGTACCGGCTTCATTTGTGATGTTCTTCTCTCATCAACAAAAGGAGAGCAGATCCATTAGGAAATTGTTAGAACTTAGTTGTTGTGGTAGCTTGAGGGATCCTAGGTCCCCCTTAACAAAACCACAGGGACAGAGGCCCATCCAAGGGAGATGGACCTGCTCATCCCATGATATTGTAATGTTGTTATTCTATTCAATTTTCTGGTATCATAGCTTAAAAGATAGTGCCTGACTGATCTCTTCCCCTTCTCTGCCTTTTTTCCCTTCACTTCTCTCTGGGAACAGGGCACATTCTTAACTCACGGTTGGTGGGGGAAATGGCTGGCAGGCAGTTGAGCTGCGTTATTGCAGCCCACTGTAGCCTTGTGCGCCCCAGCTGGGGAGGGCAGTTTCAGCCTACCCTCAGGCCAACTGAGGGTGGAAGGGGTGGAGGATTCTAGAAGGCCAGTTTGGGCCTAGTGGGTTTTGTACTTATTCTACCCGATTGCCTTTTGTATATATGCTCTTGTAAATAGAATTTCTCTTCAAACTTCCAGTCATTGTGCAGTATCCTCATTCTTATTCCTGAAAAGGGCTAAGAGTTATCTCTGTCTTCCAGTCCTGGGTATGATCATGGCCTCAAACTGGGAGAGTTGTTGATAGGATGCATTAAACAAACACTGTCAATATTTGGTATCTGATCCCCATGACCACAAGTTCATGTTTTAAAGTAAAGGGTTCTGCAATTCTGAGACCACATTTGGAGATATATTTCCCAGTTCAGGCTCGCCAGCAGGGGACATGAACCTATTAGAGCAAGTCTAGTTAGTGGAGGGCCACCAAGATTGAGGCACATGACAGATGAGGAGAGGCTAAGAGCACTATGCTCATTGAAATTCATGAGGACATGGCTGAAAGAGGATTTCCTTGTTGTCTTCACCTGTCCAATGGGTGTTTATAGAGAAGACAAGTTATTCTCCAGTGTGTAAATGAAAGGCCAAGAAGCAATTGCACAATTTTCAGGATGAAAAATCTTTCAGATACAAAGGTGAAAAACAAAATTAAAGAAAAGAATGGGCTCATTGTGTCAGAGCACAAAGATGCTGTGAAATCTCCAGTCTTGGAGATATTCAACACTCAACTGAATAAGGACCCCTGTTTCAAGTGAAAGTGTATTAAATGATCTTCAGAGGTCCCTTCTAAGCTCTGAGTCTATGAAAATCTAGTATTCCTAAATTTAACAGGCATTTAACAGAATTCCCACCCAACCTTAAAACATCCCAGTGTTGCAGTGTTAAAGCCCTGGTAGTTATGGAAAGAATCTCTGCAACAGGCTGCAATAGATCTCAGGCTCTCACATCTTCAGATGCAAGAGGACATTTTTACTATTTCATATTGCCCCTTAATTTCCTCTTTGGGGCAGTTAACAAAAATCTCATTTGGGTAACATCATTTGTGGCTGTTTTAAAGAGTGTTTGCAGCACAGAATAAAACCTGATGATGGCTATTCCTAAGACAGAGTTTGAAGAGAGGTTGATGAAAGGATAAAGGAAAATCCAGAATTTGTTTCTGAAAGTAGCAGAAGTCACTTACTCCTCATCTGGAGAAAAAAAAGGCAAATGCATATGACAAAAATTATCTGTGAATAAAAGCTCTTGGATAATGAAACTGGAAATTTCTCGTGTAACATCAGAATTGTCTCTCTTACAATGAAGAGGTGACAAATGTTGTAACATTCAGGTTGCCAGAGCTGGCATATCTATTCACTGCACAGCAAAAAGGAATCAAGGCTACTCTTTTCTGATTGTACATTTTGGAAATAGATATAGCCAGGTGGATTAGGCTGCACAATGGAGAATCTTTTTGTACTAAGGATGCAATTTCAAATATCACCTAAGGAAGGACAACATAGTGAGAAGCTACAAGAAAATGCACTTCAGAAATCAGCCTCTTGAGCAATTTTGCACTCTCTGGGTATTAAACTGACATGAAAATATGGCTTTGCATATGAAAAAAAAAAATGTATGAAAGCAACTGTGTTGTAATGCTTCATTGCAAATGGAGCAGACTGACACCAACCATGAGTGTATGCTGGCATATCTGCTTTATGGATTTTTGAGGAATGCACGTACTTCTCTTATAGATTCATTCACGTACACTCACATGCATAATACTCTTCAGAAGCAAACAGATGCCCTGTGGATCACAGCTGATGCTTCAATGATTTGCTACTGAATCCAATTCCACCACCCCTGCTTTTCGTAATGCTGTTAGCAGAGTGACTATACTTGGGGATGATTTATGCATGAGATGTCTGTCTGTAACATCCACTAGATTTCAGTACAATCAATCCTGCAGTTCATGTCTGGCCATTAAGTTAATTTTTCTGCTCTCCAAAAAATGAATTCCCTAATGTGTACTGTAAATGTTCTCTCATGGATGTGTTATTTCTATCATAATGCATCTTATCAAAAATAGAAAAATGAAGCAGCTGAAGGCTTAGACAGTAGTTTTGTCTTCCTTGTCTGAAGAAAGAGAATGTCTGAACAGGTATATGCTTCTCCTAGCATGCATTGTCCAGTCTTCTATAAACATCCATGTGTGTGTAATGTGCGTATTACTTCTCTCTGTCCCTATGACAAGGAATAAGAATGTCCTTGGCTTACGGCTTCCAGGACCCCACAGATATTCTTCAGGGAAAGAAAGTTTAAGGGTGGGAATCAGGATTTTATGTTGACATTTGCTTTGCAATGTCTTTGTAATCTGACAGAATTTTCCCACTTTTCCTTTAGGATGTGTTGTTAAAGAGTCTAGATAAGTAGCAACATTATCAGTATAGTAAAGTGTAGGGAAAGGATTTGGATGCTCTTGCAGGCAGAAAGAAGAGGAACCTGAAGTGTTGACATCAGGTATATCGAGTCCATCAATAAGCCCTTTTTATCATGAGACCAAACCATTAAAATTTCCTAAAGCACACCTTCATGAACATTGTGAAGCAATTAATCCAGGTCAATTAATCCAAGCCTCAGAACAGAAATTAAAATACTTATCATTGGGTAAAACTGCAGAAGAGGAAGCTACAAAAGAATTACATGAAAGGGAATGTATATGGTTTTGGCATATTAGCTACTAGAAAAGCATGCCAGGGCTATGGGGCAGGTGTTTCTGTCCTTGGCAATTTTAAAGTTGAAATCAGTTTTGTCCCTAAAAATTTGAATGAATTCAGAGAACTGAACACATTTTTACAAAAACCCATCCATAAGCCCATCTGTTATTCAGCACCAGAGAGAATTATATGAATAACATAAGTAGAAGCTTATCCCAGGGCTACTTCATCCTAATGGTCTCCTCTGTCTGCTCCCTTGTAAGCTGCTTTCTCTTTCTAGTAACTCCATTATCACCTTCACTTCTGTTTCTCCCTCTTTTCAAACCCTAATATCAGGAACCTCTTTCAAAGCCAGGCAACCAAACAGCTCCGTAGTCACCTCAGCAGAACCACAGACACCACAGAATTAAGGGCTCTCTGCAAACTTGTGAATAAGCAAACTTGGAATGAAATGCAGTGGTGTGAAGTATCAATTATGCACCAGAAAATGTGAAAATTGGAAGGACTCTAACACAGATGTCATATTAGACTCTTGAAATAGTCCCATCTGATCTCTGTTAATCGATGAATTCAGAAATATACCGTCAAATACAAACGTTTATGAGACAGACTTAAACAATAATAAATAATAATAATCAATAAGCTCCTTTTATTTGACTAACAGTATCAATTCTTTGGTATTCACATTTGCAAATGAATCTTTCATTTCTTCAAGTGGTTCCACATATAAATCAAACTGAAAATTTCTATTTCACTTTCACTGATGTAGCCCTCTGACCTCAGAAGCAGAAAGTGCAGACTTTCAAAGAAAGGGCTAACCCTGCATGTAATCAGTGATAAAAACATGAGCGCTGTCAGCCTCCTGCTGCTGACCTTGGCTGGCTAACACTTATTACACTAATGCTAACCTCAGTTATTAATGTACTATGCATGGACAAAATAAGAAAACCTATTTTAATTACAGCCAGTTATGATCTCTTCCCTATGTTACCACTCATTTTTCTTCACTGTTCATTTAGGAATTATACTCTCAGTCCTATGATGCTGTTGGTGTGATGTTTGCTTCTATTCCTGGATTTGCTGACTTCTATTCCCAGACCGAGATGAATAACCAAGGAGTAGAATGTCTGCGCTTGCTGAATGAAATCATTGCAGATTTTGATGAGGTAATACCAGCTACTAGAGAAAATCTGATAGTACTTACATGAGGAGTTACCACTTATCAAATATGTAATCCTAAGTTCTGCTTTCAATAACTGTCCAATTTTTTTACTTCAATTACAATTGCCTACTTTGCTTTTCTGTACTTATTCTTACCAAATGTCAGGAGATATCAATTTAATTAGTGTTGATATCTGTGGAGGGGGATCCTGGAGTCCCCGGGGTTCTCTGGGTACGCAGTTGGCAGGGAACAAATGCACGAGTTGCTTAAAACACCAGATAAACAGTTTAACAGTCAGAACTTAGGGAACAGGGAGCTTACATATAAAACAGACCCCAGCCGCACCTATAAACCCACGGGGGCGCGAAGGAAACAACGCTTCTTCCCGAGAGAAAGGGAAGAAAAAAGGACCGACTTATCCCAGATAGGAAGAGAGAAGGAGAAAGAGAGAAGGAGAAAGAGAGAAGGGGGTTCTAGCCGTGCCACTTCTCTGTAAAGCTGCGATGCTGCTGCTGCCTTTTGCTGTCTGCACGTGGCTGGAAGTCCTCACAGCACGACTGGAGAAGGAAGAAGGACTAAGAAAGAACCCTAACGGTCGCTGTGCCCCTCCTAAATACCCTAGGGGCGCGTGAAACTGACTAATAAGTATCCAGCATTCTCTAACTGACCAATTGGTTCAAAATAGTCCCACGCATATGTGCAGCCCAAGGTCTCCCTGCTTTGAAGAGGAAGTATCTCCCAGGGCTTCAGAGGAAGGTACTGGAGGAAAAGTTGAAAGCGGAAGGTATACAACTGAGAAAAAGCAATGAGTGGGACAGTTTTTTTCTTTTATTTTTTGTTATTGCACCCTGAGCAGCCTCTCACAAGTTTTGAAGAATTTATTTTCAATTTGCTCCTCTGGTAAAAGTTATGTCATCTTGATTTCAGAACTGGAAAACAAAACCACAAAAGTGTGATTGAGTTTCCTACATTTTGTAAAAAACAAAGTTACCTGTTGCCAAGCCAGTGGCTAGAACCTAAATATGAACCTAGATCAGGGTTTTAACTGTACCTTCATCCTCCTTCATCCTGGGCATTTTCATAGGGAATGTATAGAGTATAAACAAACAGAAGTGTTTGGGTTTTTTTAATGGACCAAGGTTAAGCTTACCAAACTCCACAAGTCACTAAAATGTAGAGTTTATCCATGTAATTGGTCAGATACTAAAATTAGTTGTGAGAAACAGAAGAATTCACAGGGCATCCTTATGCATTTTAGTAGCAAACACAATTACTCTGCTATGAAAACAACACCGTCACCTGCTTTCTCTATAGGTATAAATACCTGCTTCTTGTCTCTGAGACCTTAAACAGCTGCCAGTATGTTTCTTTATTAATAGTTTTGTTTTTCTTCCCAGATCTGATGACTGTGGCTCTAACTTAATGCAAAGTCTATTGCTGTTACTTCATTTCAGATTTTTTGTCGTGCATGTTTGCACAAGACAATTCCATTGCTGCTGTGTGGCAATTACTAAAGACAGGGTTTTCATCAAAAGCCCTAACACAATATCATGTTCAGGCCCCTAACACCCGCTCTTTAATTAATAAAGGACCTAATTAGGGACTGTATTAAGTCCCAGACGTGTTTAGTTGAGTAATAGATATGTTCTTCATATGAGTAGTAAATGAAATTATGTTATTCCCCACTGACTGCTAACCTACTTCCAGCTTTGTCATGCCATTAGTTTTCTCCGTCTAAGCAATTTGAAAGGTGATATGCCAGACAGGACAACTGCAGTGAGTAATTCTACCCATGGAAAATGAAGCTGAAGTCATTTCAGATACAATGTCTCAGGGCCAGTAATGTTTCCAGGTAACTATTGACTGACAGTGCATCATATCACTTATTTTTCATGATGGTTTTTGCCAAGAGTGCCCTACTGTCTCAATAAAGCCTTGGAAGCAAAATGCAAAGCAGATGTATTAGACATGGGGAAACTGTGCTTCTCAGCATCACGTGAACATCTCTGTAGAGCTAGCCAAAGCTAGAAGTTTTACCACTGCAGTGTAAGCCATGATGCCATTCGAAGTATCCTAGGTGATCTGAGATATGCACACACTGCACTATTAGAAAACTCACACTGTTCTGGAGCAAGCCACTGAAAGGTTTCTCAGGGAAGCACGCTCTAGATGATGCTAGACATCTATGTTCAGACATCTGATTTGAATTCCTAATCTCAAACCAGTTGCTAGTCTAAGTTCCCTCCTTTCCATACATTGGTAATAGTAGTAGGCATTCTCTGTCCAGAGGGCCCAGAAGATGCTTCTAAATGAAAGCAGTGGTAAAAAAGGAGCCACTTTGGAAAATGTGAATGGTGCACAGGAAGGATATCTGAGTTATTGCTTTCTTCTTTTAAGAGGAGCTTCCTTGTTACTACAAAACAGGTTTACAATCCACATCTGTTATTTTGTTCTGCAGATGGTGGACCTATGTTAGAGAGACAAAGCCAGGCAAACAAAAAAGAGTGAATTGTGGAAACAGAACCTGCCAACAGCAACTGCATGGGCTAGGAGCCCACAGAGGAGTCAGGCTATGACTGGGTCTTTCTTACAGAGCCAGGGTAACCCAGTTCAAAAGTTAGTCTTGGGGAGTAGATGATTGTCTCTTCTCAAAGCACAGCTTTATTCAGTTTGTTTTTTTTCTTTTTCCTCATAGCTTACAAATATGTTCTTCAGAATTTCTAGGCTTCCTGTTGGCTGAGGCATAATGGGAGATGTTGAAGATTATTTTTTATTTCACACACAGCATCATTACAGAATACAGTTAAATATAATTTCCTATTTAGTACCCAAGCAGGAGGTGCTGACAGGAACAGTTCATACATCAAAAAACAAATGTTGCAAATCTACTTTTATAATTATCTCTTTGTTTAATGTGACTGTAGTCTTGGAGATGTTGCACCATAACATAATATTGCAACATTTCTCCTAAAGATTATGAGTCTTGGGGGATTTTTGTTTGCTTCTTTGTTGTTGTGTTTGGGGTTTTTTTATGCAATATTCTTTCTAGCCTTTTTAATCTACCATTTATTTGTCTTAGTGATTTTACAGTTGGGATTTGTGCTTTAATAAGAGTTCTTTGGTTCAAGAGCTCCTTTTTTCCCCCATTTTTCTTTATCCTGCAATGATTTAAACAGTGTTCATGCCAACAGATTTTAATCATAGAATCATAGAATTGTTTGGTCTGGAAAGGACCTCAAACATCATCCATTTCCAACCACCCTGCCATGGGCAGGGACACCTCACACTAAGTTGCTCAGAGCCCCATCCAGCCTGGCCTTAAAAACTTCCAGGGATGGGGCTTCCACCACCTCCCAGGACAGCCTGTTCTACTGTCTCACCACCCTTATGGTGAAGGGCTTCTTCCTAAGGTCCAATGTGACGCTACCCACTTCTAGTTATGCCCTATTCCCCGGAGTCCTATCACAACCCAACACCTTAAAATGTCCTTCACTAGCTTTTTTGTAAGCCTCCTTAAGATACTGGGAGGCCACAATAAGGTCTCCTCAAAGCCTTCTGAACAGCCTCAACTCTCTCTGTCTGTCTCCATAGGAGAGGTACTAGCCCTCTGGTCGTTCTCCTGACCTTTCTCTGGACACAATCGAGAGATATATTAAGTTGCTGCAAACAGAGGATGCAGAAGAATGCAGGATTCAGCTTTCAGACTTTGCTGATCACTTTGTAATTGTGTGCCACGTCCTGGAACATTCCCTTTTGTACTGCTCTTATTGCATGTGTATGTCCCAGGGCCTGACCTCCATATAATCTTGGCTGTACATGAATCACAGCACTAAGTCATCAGTTGCTTTACAACCACATTCTAGTGTTTGAAAATCTTCCCTTGACTATCTGGTAAATTAGCAAGCCTATTTAAAATGTCATAACAAGTATCAGCTGATGTGGGACTGATTTGGAATGTCTTCTCCTAATATGAAAACCCACCATCTTGTCACACAGTGAAGAAAGTAATGGTAAATAAACCAATATTTGAAGAGGGAAAGAAACTATCCAATAGACAGGATAAAGCAGGAAGGGGGGGAAAGGGATTTTAAAGTAATAATGAACAGGAAGGTGATGCTATTTATTCTAAACTGCCTCAAAGCCAATAGATTCCTTCTGCCTTTTAAAGAGTCATTTTAGATATTTATCATACATTTAAAATTATTGTGCTTCCAGCAACCATCTGGAAAAGAAACTATAGACTATTTTTAACCAAGAGCATTTTCTCCCCTTGCCCACACACCTGGTGCTCTCAGACTGCTCACAAAAGCACAGCTCCAAGAAATGATCTTTTTCTTTAAGAGAGCAGTTGGAAGAGCTGCCCTTGTAGGAGGGAATCATAGATAATGGGCTTTTCTGGCAATTTGAAGAAAAATGAGAAGCAGGTCAAGTTTTTGGACTTTCCTCACTTGGAAAAGAGCCATTAACCATATGGCTTTGTGTTCCCTGTGCACAATGCTGTGCAGCCTCCCATTAGAGACAGATGGTGCAATATCTGTACACGAACAGCAAAGCTTCCAAGACCCCAGCGCTCCGGCTGACGTACACTGTGGTTAGTTCAATGGCAGGGGCTATTTCATGTTATGCCTTTGGTGTGTTTCTCTCTTTGAATGAAATAATCCCTTTAGTTTTTAATTGACAGGAAATTCAAACCCACAAGATGGAAAAGGAATGCACACCAGTACATAAAAAAAAAGAGGGGGAAATGCCTCATTAAATTGTACCTGACCACAGCAAGACTTTTTTTTTTTTGCATTTAAATCCCATCTAAGTTGAGCCTTTAGAACAGAAATTTTGAAATTCCTTTTGTCTGTGAACTGCTTTTTGTTTGTTTGTTTGTTGTTGGTTTTGTTTTTTCTTTCTTCCAGGTTAACCCAACCATATTGATACTTATATTTATTAGATAGCATACTGCTTGTTGTGAAGTTTCGCTGGGTACTTTGGTATTAACATTAGCTATGCATGCTTTCAAATCCTGTGATGAGGTGATACATTCCCATATCCCACATAATGCTCTGTTGTCATTGACAGAGTTAATTAGTAGAACTCTGCTTATATCTCTGAAGAAATACAAAGCTCCAGCTTCTATTTCACAGAAAGTCCTAAATTTTTGTCTCCAGGAATGGAGACAAAATTGAGTACTTCACTCAGTACTCTGGTGTTCCTCTTGTAGATTCTCAATCTGACAAGTTCTTTATGCCTACTTATTACTTATAGCTATCCCAGTTAGATACTGTGTTTACCTCTTCCCATTGGTTCTCTGTATTTTTCTAAAAGAGACAAGTACATAACAAAAGTACAGATCCAGTGACCCAATCGACCCACCATTAGGTCTGACAGTAAGCAGTATGGCATACAGAAGGGCAAGAAGTTCTTTGGAGGCATCTATCTCCATCCACTGACTCTGTAAGATAGTTAAAATGGCTATTTTAAGTGGGCTGAATTGCATTTAGCACTGGTCTCATCATCTGGATTGTTGCCATAGCAGCACTTAATCTGCAAACTGAGTTCCTCCAAATAAGACTTAATACTTTTCATTGATTGAGTCTTCTTACCTTCACTAATACATACCCAGAGAGTTTGTCTTCACTAATTCTCAGTCATTATACCTCATGAAATGCAGGACTCATCTGCATTTAAGTTAGGCTGGAGTATGCATGTCTTATATTATCCATCATGTGATTTACCGGACAGCTTTACAGAGCACAGCACAATTTAGCTTGACTGCATTCTGTGAGCAGATGATGTTTCAATGTGTGACCCAGAACCCAGAAGAAACTGTGCACTGTGACCAACAGGGAGGTATCATGGGTGGGTTTATTTTGATATCTGTAGAATTATTTTGTACTAAGAATTACAGAAGTAACAGTGAGCTGTTTGCTTTTTATTTTTTCTTTTTTTCTTTTTTCACATGTATATTAGTTACTAGGTGAAGAGAGATTTCAAGATATTGAAAAAATCAAAACAATTGGAAGCACATACATGGCTGTGTCAGGATTATCACCTGAAAAACAGGTAAGAGAATTGTGTTCTTTAAGAAGCAAAACTTTTGGTGTCTCCAAACACTCCTGTTAGAGAATATTAGTGTTACTTTTATAATGCTCATAAAACTGTATTTGCCCAGAAGAACATAGGCATTTGGGCCTCTCAGCAGACAACAGTTGCACTCATTGATGAATTGAAATGTCATCTTGTACTGGGAACAAGAGCCATATGAATCCTTTCCTCAAATTTACAGTAATAGGAGAGAGGAAAAAAAAAAAAATCTCCTTTCAGTCACATTGATGTGAATCTAAAGTAGATCCATCTGTGTCTTTGGACATAGTCTAAATTACCACAGTAACTCAGACTGGAATCCAGCTGACAGCCTCCAACCTCTGTGAAGAGAGAGGATCTGTTAACTGAAAGCATGCATATGCAAGTGTAAGTTTGCATTTTTACATTTTATGTTCTAGCTGTATATCTACTGACAGTGCAATAAACTACACATCAAAAAGATAGCAGCAGGCCCATCAGTTCAACCAAAGAACATCACAAAGTCAGGAGCCTACACAGTACTCTCACTTGCAAAAGTGCAAACTAAGCTGAGGGAAAATGAACCACAGAGGATATGTGCAGTCACAGCTGTAAACCTCAGATAAGTCAGATGAGAGAAATTCATAATTACACCTAAGATTGTCCCAGGAAATGGGGTCTCCAATGGAATAAGACGAGGCTCTAAAATCCATCCAGCAAGAAGCTTGCTGTTGCTGAAGTTTGTCTTGCTTGGCAACCAGTGCTTCTCCCCAAAGAGCACCACAAAAAAAAGGATGTACTGTCTCAGATCAATCACAGAGTGAGAATCAGACTTGCCCACATTGATTGCAACTGACAGAAAAGCAGGAAACAGATTATTGTGAGCTTGGTAAGTGAGAATATTTCCAGTGAATGTTTAGAATAAAATATGTGGAGTGCAACTAGCCAAGCATCTCCCACCTACAGGGTAACAAGTGATTCTGACAGCTAGAAATCTGCAAAACTAGACAAGCATGAGAGTTTTGTTTGTTCCAACTCAAAATGCTTCTCTGTAGAGATGAGCAAAGAAGCACTGAACGTCAGGGAGGTAGCTGCTTATAAATATGCAGCTTCTAATCACTTCTTTTGATTTTTGAGGTGGATAAAAATCCACAGAATGAAAATCTGCAGTGCATTTCTGAGACTAATAACTCGTCCTTTTTCTTGAACTGTAACAGATTAATGGAATTATTATGTATATTTTAAATATACTTATCTTCACATATACACATCTGCCACCTTGTTGGTACCTAAGAGATAGGATTGCTAAGGAAAGCTGGTGTGCTGTGAACAGAATGATACTGAAGACAAGGACTGAGCGTGGTGTGAACAGAAGAGGGTGATGCCAGGGAGATGCTTATATTCAACACTAAATACTCAGTGTGGTGAAAATTGCAAAGAGCTGGATTGCATGTCCCAGGGAGGGGGGCTGGAATTGCTTCATTCCTATGGACTGGAAATTCATTTGATGAAACAATTTACCTGGCTTCAGAATAGCTGAGATGCCATCATACCTTTATTGGGCCAAAACCAACAAGCTATTCATTACTCTACTGCACACTCAGAGAAACAGTTAAGGAGTTCTCTGTTCTCCCTTCAGAACCTCTGCCCCACTATCTAATCTGTTGGTGTTGTGGAAAGACTAGAACACTCTCCTGGTCCACATCTGTGTGTAGACTGCTCATAGGAATGGAAAGGGAAGGGACAGAGAATGAGTTTAAGTGCTTTAAACAGAGGCAGTTAATGAGCTACAGAACAGCCTTTCCTCTCCCACTTAACTTGTCTCAGGTTGCCTGGCTTGCCCTGTTGCTCTTGTCACTGTTCTATCCCTGAGGGGACTGAAATATTGCTTTTGCTGGGTGAGAGTTTCAGCAAAGGAGAATTACATCCTTGCTTCTGAGCTCTCTCAATCCTCCCTATACTTTCTTTCTCAGCCTTAGACAGCTTTCACATGCCTTATTAATTCCTATGATTGCCTGTCAGACTATTGACAGGAAATTACTTTCGTTGGTAGTTCATGCTGTTTCTTTGTATCCAGGTACACAAGTGTTGTCACATAAATGGGAAGTATTACCATTAATAATATCCTGCCTCTCTTGAATCTAATATGTTGAGCCTGTTCTTACAAATTCCAAATTCAGATACCTGCCATTTGGCAGCAATGAGTGGGAGCTGGGAAGATGCAAAACTGTTCTCACATACTTGTTTGTAACTTACTCCTCAGCAATGTGAAGACAAATGGGGACATTTGTGTGCTCTGGCTGACTTCTCCATAGCTTTGAATGAAAGCATACAGGAGATCAACAAGCATTCTTTTAACAACTTTGAACTCCGTATTGGTAAGCATAATTCAAACATGAGAATTAAAATGGGGGGTTTGTCTGCAAGGATCCGACTCTCTAAACATGTTCCAGGAGTATTGCAAGGACATACGCAGTTTAAGAGACTCCAAATACTGCATCTTCTGTTTGCAAACTGATTTCATCACAGGTAATGTTAGAAATAAGAAACACTCTATTTTCAAAACATGAGCCCTCATTTGAGGACCACAGGAGTTCTAAGTTCTGGTTAATTGTGAATAAGTAAACTGGGCAGTAGAGACCTAACGCCAAGATTGATACTGGCTTGTACAGTCTCAAATTAATCTCCTTGGTTTAGATTCTTCTTCAGTAATCAGGTAATAGTAGCTGTGTCTACTGCTTTGGTTTTGCACAAAAGTTGAATACTAGTTCAGACCAGACCAGTGGCAGCTGCTGTGAATTCCTGGGGTAGAGAACTTATTATCTTGGATGGAATACCCTGGATGGGTAATAGGATAGGACATAAAAATATGGCCTGACTATATGGCACCATAGCAGGAGTAAATAAGCTGAGAGCTTCCCACCATGGCTTGTTCACTGGCCAAAACAAAAAAAAAAACACCTAGAAGAAATATGCCTTTTACAGACAGACCTTCGCCATAATAAAGGTGAAGTATATGCACCAGTCACAGTATGGAAGAGTGCAGCATCACATGGTCTGCACTGCCTAACGTCTTTTAACAGAAAACTTTCAGTTCCCAAGGTTTCTCAGAGAGCACATATCCACTTTTACTAGCTATGGATCACCTGCAAAAATTTCAGAGAGTATGACTGCAACAGTATCTGGAAATCATTTTGATCATGAGTTGAAAAAAAATAATTAAAAACTAATATTCTTTTCTCATCCTTTCACTATCCCTGAATGTGTTCTTAAACTGTAGAAAAAAGAGTCTCTTCTATATTGCTGCTTGTCTTGAATTCATGCAACAATCTTGCAAGATACAGTCTTTCAATAACTCCATAGAATACTTTATTATTTTTACTTCATGGAACATAAGAACATAATTTCTTGACTTTATTGCACTAACAAGGTTGCCTTCAAATGTAAACTCAGAAAGATCCTTCCAGAGAGATCTTTCTTACTGCATAAGAATCAGTTTGCAGGAGCTTTGGCAATAGTGTGCAGAATACACAGGATCACAGTATCACAGGAAGTTGGGGGTTGGAAGAGACCTCTAGAGATCGCAGAGTCCAACCCTCCTGCCAGAGCAGGACCATAATCTAGGGCAGGTCACACATGAATGCATCCAGATGGGTCTTGAAAGTCGCCAGAGAAGGAGAGTTCGCAACCTCTCTGGGCAGCCTATTCCAGGGCTCTATGACTCTTACAGTAAAGAAGTTCTTCCTCATGTTGAGGTGGAACTTCCTGTGCTGTAGTTTATGCCCATTACCCCTTGTCCTATCACAAGGCACAACTGAGAAGAGTTTGTCCTCTCCCTCTTGACCCCCAGCCCTCAGATATGTATAAACATTGATTAACTCCCCTAAAAGTCTCTTCATCAGACCAAAAAGCCCCAGATCCCTCAGCCTCTCCTCATAGAGCACAGACTCCAGACCCTTAATTATCTTCATAGCCCTCCATTGGACTCTTTTGAGTAGACCCCTGTCCCTCCTGAACTGGAGAGTCCAAAATTGAACTCAATATTCCAGGTGAGGTCTCACAAGGGCAGAGTAGAGGGGGAGGAGAACCTGCCTTGATCTGCTGGCCACACTCTTCTTAATGCATCCCAGGATGATACATAACCACTGTGGTTCCATTGAGTTATTTTCTCCTGTAAAATAACTGTGTAGATACCACTTTGGGTGTTTTCTAGTTTTTCTGATGTTGTTTTTCTCCCCCTTTCTTTGTATACACATCTCTGCCTTAAGCTTAGTGATGTCTGTGAACCAGGCTTCATCTGGTTCTTCAGTGCAAATACGATTTTCAGCCATTCTTGTCTAACTGGCTATTTCTTCTCTCTCTCTCTTTTTCTTTTTTTTTTTTTTTTTTTTCTTTTTTTTTTTTTTTTTTTTATTTAATAGGGATTAGCCATGGCTCTGTTGTAGCAGGAGTTATCGGTGCTAAGAAACCCCAATATGATATCTGGGGCAAAACGGTTAATTTAGCAAGTCGAATGGACAGCACAGGTGTTAGTGACAGAATACAAGTGCCTGAAGAAACGTATCTGATCCTGAAGGACCGGGGATTTGCCTTCGACTACAGAGGAGAGATTTATGTCAAAGGTATCAGTGAACAGGAAGGAAAAATCAAAACATATTTTCTTCTGGGAAGAGTCCAACCAAATCCTTTAATCTTGCAACCAAGAAAACTGACCGGACAGTATTCATTAGCAGCTGTTGTATTAGGACTTGTACAGTCTCTTAACAGGCAAAAACAGAAGCAAATCCTTAATGAGAACAATAACTCTGGAATCATAAAGGGACATTATAACCGGAGGACTTTGCTCACTCCTGGTGGATCTGAGGCAGCAGCCCAGGCAGAGGGAGCTGACAAAACTGAGTTGCCATAATCAGCATTTCATTTGTGTTCTTTTTTTTGTATTTCTTTTATATATAAAAATAAATATACCAATAAAAAAAGGTTTAATTTTTTTTAGAAGAAGTGTGGTTATTTTCTGGTATGATGTTTCAGTAATATTCATATTTCTACATTTCAACAAAAGGTGCCAGCATCTTCCCCTACAACTGTGGTTAGCCTCTGAATGTCCAGACATAGTAGTCGTAGGCTACCACTTTGCTGTGGAGAAAGGGACCAGAGTAGACCTCTGACTGGAGCAACTTGTAACAAAAATTGTGTAGGGAGTTAATGGTAAGGAAAGGAGGGAATAGTGTCAGCACTTTACAGGTGAAAGCAAAAACATAAGGAATTTAAGTAGATTTTACTTACCTTTAGTTGCCTTCAAATATAGTTACATGCATCAAAGCTAGTAGTCTGGTGTCACGAGATATCGCTTAATTAGGTTCGATATCCCGTGGAGGGGGGATCCTAGTGCCCCCTGAGATTCTTTTGGGTTCCGGTCGGCAGAAAACAAACACACGAGTTGCTCAAAACGCCAGGTGCAACAATTTAACAGTCAGAACTTAGAAAACAGAGAGGCTACATATAAAATAGACCCCAGCCGCGCCTATAAATGCCCGCGGGGCACGAGGGGAAAACCAAGCTCCTTTCCGAACCTGAGGGGAAGAAGGGAAAAGACTGACTTAGCCCAGATAGAGGGAGAAAGAGAGAGAGAGAAGGGGATTAATCTTGCCGCTTCTCTCGAAGGCTGCTATGGTTCGCTGCCTGCTGCCTGATGCTGTGCATGTGGCTGGGCTCTTCACAGCCACAGCGGGGAGACGACAAAGAGCAAGGAGAGTGAGGAAGAGGAAGAGTGAGTAATGGTCACTGTGCCCCTCTTAAATACCCTAGGGGGGCATGTGAAACTGACCAACAGGCACTCAGCATTCTCTAGCTGACCAATAGGTTCAAAAAGCTCCACGCATACGTGCCACCTGAGGTCTCCCTGGGTCCCGGGGCCACGTGGGGTGCCCCCAGCCCTCAACCCCTACTGGACCTTGGACAGCAGCGGGAGGAGAGAGCCCAGGGATTGCACCAATTCTAGGGTGTTTGTCACATCCATACCGGGACATCTGGTCTTCATAACATCCAGGGGAAATCCAGTCAATACAGCCAAAGCATTTTAAGATGTGCTATCTGCCCAGATGTAAGGATCTCAGAGATAGAAGAGACAAATCTTGCCCTAAACCCACTGATTCCATTGAGTGGATAGCCTAAGGTGTCTTAATCACAAGTGGGTGACTGCCCTGTAGCTGTATGAATTAAATGTGTATAGGTACCTGACTAACCTCTTGCATCCAAGCCAGGAGGTTGAGGCTCTCCTGTAGGCACAATGTCAGATCTGTCAGTCTTGTTTGAAGGGCTCAGATTAACTATGCTATCTTGAGCAGCATAAGACTTTTATGAATGGTTGGCAGAATTACACCTTGAATGACATGTCTTCAATATGCAGATGGGTTTATTGTTCAGTCAAGGAACTAATCAGATTTATTGGAGTCACTTTGCAGAGCTTAGCTCTTAACCTCATCACCAGTCTGATTTCTCACAAAAAAAGAAAGCTTGCTGAGGCTGTAAAATAAGTATATGCTGAAATTCAGCTCACCACTAAACTCCTGCTCAGCTGACCCATGAAGAGGAGAGGCCAGGACTGAGAACACATCAAATTACTCACATGCCAGCACAGAGACAGTCTGGACAGGATGCTACAATGGCACATCAAAGTGTTACAATCCCTGCATCAAAAGAAGGATAACTTTGAGGGAATAACTAATCAGCTTTGTCTTGGAAAAAGTAAACATATAGCACGGGTTCCTATCTGCATCAGTGCCATGATTCATACTGAGCTATAAAGTGCACAGTCAAGTCTGTATGCTCAAAGGCCCTGGTTTTTTTTCAGTAAATATTATCTTTAAAGTAAATCACACAGCGATCCCCAGGTGAAAGATCTCACACAACCAATACAGTGTGGTGAACGAGTTCTTTGTAAATACAGGCCTCGATCTTGGCAGGATGCTATGTAGTTCTTAATGAAAACTGGGGTTTCTTGGGTACATCACCACTGGGTCAGCCACACCAGGCTAATACAGCTAGGAAATCCTGATTCCTACAGTTTATAAGACTCTGCTCTCTACTAACAGAAGAAGGACCAAAATATGGAAGTGTTTCTTTTTAGTAAGGCAAAAACTATGCTTTTCGTTGCAAAATAACTTGATGAATGGCTTTGTGGGACAAAATTTAATCAGCTGAGTGCCATCTTCACAAGCAGAAAGTAATAAAAATGACCAAGTAAATCCCACAGAAAGCTGTATCATCTGAATGATGGGGCTGAACACAAAGCCTGAAATGTTATACCCAGTGATGATGCTGCCATTAACTAAGGATATTACAAATGGGTTACTCCTTTGAATCCCCACAAATACCAATTTTTATGACACACAGGGAAAGCTGATGCTCTCAACTCACCCATGGTGCTGTTGATGCTGTAGGAGATGAAGACAAGGAAGGGCCAGCATCTGAAGCAGTTAAATTAAAGGAAGGCTGGGGAGGGAACTATTCACAAGGTCTTGTAATGAAAGGATGAGGAGTAATGGGTTTAGACTGGCAGAGGGGTGATTTAAACAGGATGTTAGGAGCAAGTTCTTTACAGTGAGGGTGGTGAGATACTGGAACATGTTGCCCAGGGAGGTTGTGGATGCTCCCTCCCTGGATGTGTTCAAGGCCAGGCTGGATGAGGCCTTGAGCGACCTGTTCTAGTGGGAGGTGTCCCTGCCTATGGTGGGGGGTTGGAACTGGATGGTCTTTGAAGTCCCTTCCAACCTAAACTATTCTATGATTCTGTGATTCTATGAAATTAATTTCATACTTGCAATGGTATTTGAGGCACTGAAGAAGGAAGTTAGGACTGGTTTAAATAGCTCGCTGACAGCTGTCCTCTTCTTTGCAGCTTATTTTTACGCTGGATGGGTTCATTTATGGTTCTCCAAACATTTAATTCTTGTTAAAATCCCAGCTGAACTATTTTCTAATTCTCACCACTGCTGCCAGCCTCTGTGATGACAATTAGTAGTGAGTGGAAGGTGTTAACTAGATAACAGGATTGGCAACTAGAGCTGTGAGAGCAACTTCATTCCCCCTTAGCAGAAGCAAATATCTTGCTTCTTATCATGGACACAGAAGTTTTTCTGCATTACCCCTCCCCATTAGCATAACTGCATTCCCAAGCAAATTTTTCTCCTAAGTCTGAGTCTGTGTAGACCAGATAAAGAGTTTGCTAAGCCAGGGCACTGTCATGAATAATTCTTTAGTGAGGAATCTCACCTGTGACTGCCACAGGTAAATCCCTGCTTGGGATTATTTTCTACACTATATGGCTACTCACTGTCCAAGAGATTACACTGGTTGTTCTTTATCCAGGTGTGATGACTTTAAAGGTTTCACAATGCTGATTCTCGTGGTGGCACCTGTTTTCAGCAGAGCAGCAATTATTTATGCTGTCAGCTTTCTAGTTTTACTCCATGACCTCATGGCACCAATACAGTATTCAGCTTTCCCTCACAAGTCTATATTCAGGCCCTCCTGCTCATACAGAATAGAATTGCTCTTACAGGGAGGACCTGGAGAGCCAAAACGTCTGGTTAATGTCATTTGACAGATGTATGCTAAGGTTAATAAAGGTAAATTGACTCGGTGGACTTCTTTGGCCGAACTAGCTAGCCAATATTGAGAACTTTTCTAGTTTTTCGCCACTAAGAGAATTTCCTTAGCAGAAACTGGCTATACTCTCTTTTTTTGTTTTGGTTTGGTTTTTTTTCCCCACAAACATGTACTACATGAACAAAGAGCAGACTCAGTAATTTGTACCTTGGGCCCTCGAACAAGCTCCATAACATAAGCTCTGTTGACATGAATGTATTCTAAACAAACAGAATGAAATACACAGCTTTCTTCTCTGAAATGCAGCATGCAATCAACTGCATCAAGAAGTGCTCATTCTTAGTCATTAAAACAGATGAAATATTGACAATCTGGACAATAGCTCGGAACTGAAATCATTACTCTGTAATATTCCAACTGCAAATCTGCAAATATGAGTCCTGTATTCTAGGAAAGACCATTTCTGTGCCAAGAGTGCTTGTTTGCAGTGTGGTGAAAAGGTTTTAGTATTGATTTATTGATACCATTCACCCATTATGGTAGTATCTATGCAGAACTCCACTGATACCTGTCAAGGTATCTATGCTTACATCACAGTAAGATTCAAGACAAAACAGCATTTGCCTGTTCTGAGAACAGTGTGACAGGTGTGGTATCTAAATTTAGTGATGTGGTGAGGAAGAAAAAAAAGGCACACAGGGGAAAAATATCATTCACTGGCCACAGCTTTAATTCATTCCTCATTACTCCACTGTCATTTTGAAAAGCACAGCAAAAGAACCATCTCATCTAATCTTTCTGTCGTTAGCAGAACTTCAGCTGCCTTTCCTAAGTGCAATGGGATTCAAGGAGTGTATATAAATAGACAGCCCAGCAAAGGGGTGGCTAATAGCCACATATCCCGTCACTGTCAAGCTGCCATGCAGTGAGCATACAGCCTGCTTCAGAGCTGACTTGGTGAACATGCAGTGAAATGATCACAGGAGCAGGAAATAACCACATTAGCCATCATCAGTGGTACGTGGTAAGCATTATAAATGCACAGTCAACTAATTAACCTCCTTATCAATCTTTCTTCTGTTACTCAGTGGCAGCAATTATNGGGGAAATGGCAGTGGAACAGCCAGAAGACAGAAAGGGTGGAAATTCAATATGCACGTCTGGGCACTTGAAACTTACTGCAGTTCAGTTAGTGTTTAAGGAATGCTCTCATCATGATGGGAAGTTAAACAAGGTCAAATTAGAAATAAAGCACATACTTTTGACAGAAAATGTGATTAACCACTGAACAAACCACTGTGCAAACCTGTGAACTTATTCTTTCCTAAAGAGTCTGAAAGAAGATTATAAAGACCTTTGTGGAAATTATGCACTATTCAAATACAAATGCCTGAGTCCCCTGATGGGGGAAAAGTGAGGCTTTCTGCAATATGTGAAGTCCTGAAAGGCAGACTGGATATTTAAAGACACTTCCTTTCTAAATCCATGAACTTGGCATTATCTCTTCATCACTAAAATAAACAACCCAAAAAAGAAGAGTGCAAAATCTTCACACCTCTTGCAGGTACGGACTGAAGATGAGGTAGGCAAATCTTTTCTATTTCATGCATCGATTCAAAGCTCAGGAAAAACACAATTTATTATACATTTTCCTTTGTGGAAGGCACTGCAAAGCAGTAGCTCATTGATAGACACTTTACTTAGCTACTCAGGTTTCCTATCACTTATATAACTGCTTCGTTGATGTTAGCAAAAACACTCTGTAGCCAAGCACCAAGAAATACACTTAATTACTTCCTGAATGCATTCCACCATTCTCACCCCATCACATCTCACTTTCTTGATGTGGTGTTTCTCCTTATGTATTTTGGTGTTCAGAGCAATATCTCCCTGTTGCATTTGCTCTAAAGGGGGAAGAGCATTTCTTTCATAACAGGACTCAGTTCATAGAGGATTTAGAAAGATCTTTGTGGTAGTTGAGATGTGTGACCCTGCAATGAGGGTGCTTGCGTTTTAGCTTAGAACTAAAAATGTTGCCTTGAGTTAAATGGATAAAAAGATCACTGAAAAAGTATTTTTTATCATGATGCATCCCTGCCATTTTATATAAGCATGTGGTATTATGGATGTAAGATATCCAGCCTGACAAGGCTTCTGGAGGCTTTTGGTGCACAAAAGGAAGAGCCTCTTTTGAATTAAAAACACAGGATGCAGTAAAGGAAGAATGGAAATAAGATTTCCTCAGAAGTTGTGGAGTGAAGAAAAGGAGGCATGCTAAATGTTCATGACATATCTTCCAAATAACCCAATTGCCTACATGCGATCTGTAATTCAAGATGCATTTCTCAAACTTCTCACAGAGGGTGACAAGAAGCAAGTTCCCTCTCCTTCCATTCCCTAACTGCACCATTACCCTAATTCTGTTACCAAGACAAGTCAAGTCCTAATATCTCACTTGGATTAGCAGTTCCTGTCGAATGACAGAGGCGAGAGATTTTTACTGGAAAGTAACAATGACAAGGCAGAATAAAAGCCTGTGCTGCTTTGAATTATTAATAGTGTATCACCACAGTGCACATACCAATCACACTGTTCTCTTTTCTGGTGCCTCGGGAGAAAGGAATATAGTTTCCATCGTACGTCAAAGGTTATTTTGGGAAGTAATTTTCAACAGCATCTAAATGGAGAGAGAACTGTTAAGTGCTCCTAAACTCCCCAGGTTCTTTTTTCTTTTTTTTTTTTTTTTTAATTTTTTTTTAATTATATAAGGATATAACTGAGTCTGAATGGCCATTCACTGTAATTGCCTTCTGCTGGTTGTCTTTATGCACAGGTTCTGATGTTTAGACTTTTCCTAATGCAGCTAACAAGTTTGAATGGTATTACTGAAGCAGAAGGGCAACTTTCTTGAATGCTTACTCTGTGTGTGTCTTGAAAACACTCCCCTTGATGATCTCAAAGGTCTTTTCTTGCCTGGTTAATTCTGTGAATACTGTGTTCAGTTTTGAGGCTCTCAGTACAGGACAGACATTGAGGTCCTGAAGCAGGTCTAGTGAAGGGCAATAATGCTGGTGAAGGGTCTGGAGAACAACTCTTACAACGAGTGTCTGAGGAAACTAGGATTTCTTAGTCTAGAGAAAGGAGAATGAGGAGAGGTCATATTGCTCTCTACAACTACCTATAAGGAGGTTGTAGATGTGTGGGTGTCGGTTTCTTCTCCCTAGCAACAAGTGATAGAAAGAGAAGAAATGCTCTGAAGTTAAACAAGGGGAGACTGAATATTAGAAGGAATTTTTCACTGAAAGGGTTCCCAACCACTGCAATAGGATCCCCAGGGAGGTGGTAGAATCATCATCCCTGGAAGTGTTTAAAAGACACAGAGAAGGTGGTGATAAGGGACAGGGTTTAGCACCAGACTTGGTCGTATTAGATAATGGTTAGGCTCAGTTATCTTTAAGGTCTTTTCAGGTGAAACAATTCTATAATTCTATGATGTAAATAAGTAAGTTTCATGACCCAACACAAAATTAGCATTTATTTCATAGAATCATAGAATCATAGAATGGTTTAGGTTGGAAGAGACCTTAAAGATCATCCATTTCCAACCCCCTGCCATAGGCAGGGACACCTCCCACTAGATCAGGTCACTCAAGACCTCATCCAGCCTGGCCTTGAACACATCCAGGGAGGGAGCAGACACAACCACCCTGGGCAACCTGTTCCAGTGCCTTGCCACCCTCACTGGGAAGAATTTCTTCCTAACATCCTGTTTAAATCTCCCGTCTGCCAATTTGAACCCATTCCCTCTCGTCCTGTCATTACAAGACCTTGTGAACCTTTCTGACCTCCACTGCTTTTAATCTATGAGCCCAAGTTTTGCTGAGATCCTTCTTCCCAAGTCAAACAGCATCATATGGCTACTGACATCTCAGACACCCTTGTGAATTTTCCTCTAAATCTGATCTTTGCTCTTAACTTTCCCTCATGATCATGGTCCTACCAGCATTTGAAGACCACTATAGGCAATAGTCTGGGCACTCTTTATGTCAAATCTTGTACTCTTGCTGGATTTGAGCCTCAAGAGCCTGATGTTAATTACTATGATTGCCAAAGCATATTAGGCACTGCTAAAGTTGAAGAGCTCTATTTCCAGAGTGATAAGAACAAAACAGATATATTTCCTGACCTTTGCTATAGTGGTTGGCTGCATGACATCAAGTTTGGTGCTGACACACTAATATGCCTATCTTATAAAATTAATTTAGCAGATTAAACTTCCCACACTTGGCATTACCTGAAATTTTAGCATTCTAAAGTTCTATTACCCAAACTTACAATTCAATGGAAAGTTTTCCACTGATTTTGGCAAGATAACTTGTCCCATGTTCAAAATTAGGAAAATATAAAAAGCCAAAAGTACAGACATAGAAAGGATGTAAAACTGCATGCACGATATAATATGCATAGCCTTAGATCTCCGTGTGTGAAACAAGCTGCATGAGAGCAAGATGCTTCTAAGTTTCATCTCATAGCTAATTTTCAAGTCAACAAAGGCCAAAACACCTAAAATGGGGAGGGATGGAGAGATGAGGGAGAAGGAGAAATAAAAAGAGACAGTACAAGCTCTTTTTTTTAAGGCAGGGAGCTTGGGGGGTGCGGGGAGAAATAGTTTCAGAAGAATCGTGTTTAAAATGGCTCTGAAAAACTGCTGAATACTATATTTCAATTCAGCTGAAAATCTCTCATTCTGCTTCCAAAGAAAAACCACTAGCATTAGAAAACCTTCCAGTATTTCCTGAGAGATCCATTTACTGCATAATCATTGTTTAGGTAGCTATGAATAACAAATAACATTCCCTCTTCCTTGCTTTCCTGTGACACCCTTAAATAGCACCCAGTTTTTTCCCAGCACAGAATGCCAATGTGCAGAAAGGTCAGCTCCTTCCGATTCTCTACAGGGCATTATTCTTCAAAAGGATCTCTTAACTCACGTGGGCCTCTGACAAACAAGCAGCAGATGCTCTTCTTACACTCAGCACCCTTTGCCTGGAACACAGAAGACAGATATGTCAAAAAATACAAGGCTCCTGAGTTTGTATCGGAGCAAAACCTTTAGAGCACAAATGGCAGTGCGTGGAAATCACCTGACTTTGCTCAAAAATCACATCCAATTCCAAGAAGGTCACAGAACATTTCTGATGTTTTCAAGCCCTAAGCAATAGGAGGGGATTAGTTTGATGATTCTTGGCTTGTTTGTATCAGTACAAACTGCATTCCAGGTCCTTGACCCTAAGCTAGACCTAAAGAACCAGGTTGTAGCACTTCAGATAGCATACAAGATTTGTACAGGCTGCTTTCTTGACCTGTCTGCACATATCTGCCAAAGTTTTCTTTCTCCCCATAAACAAACTCTTATAGAAGATTTCCTGCCTGAGGAGTTTAATCCTCTTAGAGGCTCAAAAGAGACTCACATGGATTTTTGCCTGTTTTCTGTCATTGTTAGAGGATTTGATTGATTCTTTCATTATTCTTCCAGCTCAGAATAATGGAGAGTACCATTTTGCTGGAGAGATGTACATTGGCTTAAAAAACACTCCCAGTTTGTCCATCTGCTAGAGCTCTGGAGAGCTGTGCAGTACTCTACTATTTCAGATGCTCAGTCTAACACAGAAAAGATTTTGTTTTCTCTTGGTTGACAGTGTTACACCAAGTACATGCTTGTATACTCTGTCTTTCTTCTGTTCTTAACCAGGGCTTTGCAGGGGTATTTCCTGCCTTTGAAAATGTTTAGTACTGATTTCTGCAACTCTAGAGGGACAGGACCATGCACCCCATCCTAGCAAGCTGTAGTAGAAGCATAACACAAACGCCAGATAAAGATGTGATGTCCTTGTGCCAGGCAGATGTGATGTGAAAACATTTGCATAGCTGCAAGCAGGTCCCTGACAGAGCCTAGTCTGCTGCTCACAGCAGCACATAAAGTGTGATGCTCTGCACAGAATGTTAGAGCTTGTCAGTCCTGAGTAGCAGCAGGCTTAGCATTTCTGGTTTGAATCTGAGGAGAATGGCTTTGCTTGGATGTCAGAAATAGACGGATTTGCAGTGGAAAATAGAAAGAAAGAAAACATAGGGACAAAAGGCACACATAGGAAACTGGGTTTTTTAATGATCTTCCAGATAGCCAAAGTTTCCCTAGTCACTGTCAAAACACTGTCTCTGTATGGTGGCATCTACCACAAACAGCAGTGGGGACACTGGTTTATTTCTCCATCCAAGCAGAACATTAGAGTACATTGGTGCTTCCTCTGGGGCAGATGTTCAGGTTTTGTTTCTGGCAATCAGGCACATGGTAGAGAGATGCCCAGGTCTTGCTCTCAGACCCAGTAGTTCTTAGACATCATTTAAAGTGATAGTTTATCTGTGGCCTCAGCCTCAGCTAAATTGTAATGCCTCTAGTTACATTTGTGCCATGCTGTATTTCACATCTCATTCTACCACTATCTTCGGGGTTGGAACTCAGTGATCTTTGAGGTCCCTTCCAACTTAAACCATTCTAGGATTCTGTGAAGCATGCAACATGGAGTAGGATCCTCCTTTGCATAAGCAAACTTGTCCTTGTCTGATTCCTCTTATTTCTGTTCTGGTCTCATCTAGAGCACACCTTGCTCAGGTACGATACGATAGTGATAACAGAAAATACCAACAGCCCGAGCCAACAGAATGACTAAGATTTGAGTCTGCATCCAAGCTCTAACACAGCCCTTGGAGAGATTCCTTCACTTTCTTGTGAATTTTTTTTTTTCTGTGCCTTCTGTTTGTCACTCATTTAGAAGTGGAAACATTCAAAACGGAGGAAAGTCTCTTGTGTGTTTTAAAGGCAATTAACATGCCAGTAACCTGGTTGCCTGCAGGACTGCAGAATGCATGAAAGTGCAGGATACGGCACAGAACCAACTCTTTGACTAAATCAGTATTTGCATTCAGCACATCCACTCCCCCAGCAACTCGAACCAGCTAGAACGCTCTGGCTCCTGCATGAACAGCTCTAGGTAAGGCTGCTGAGCAATAGAAAAAAAACACACTCAAATCGGGATCTTTTTTTCTTTCCTAGCTGGGATCTTGGGACAAGCCAGCCATAAAGTGAATTCGTTTTGTTGTCACCAGTTTATTCTTCAAGTGCCACCCTTCCCATTTGTGTCAGTGCTTCCTCAGGCAAAGAATGGTTTAGAAAGGGAGGGAGGGAATTGAGGGAAAGCACTTAAATCCTGCAAGTATAGAGCAATTAGCACTAGAGATGAGAATGCTGAAGCCCAGGAGACCTTGCTTAGCTGCCATGCTGTTACCGCATGACCAGGAGCATATTTGAAGGTAATAGCAAGTAACTTCATTAAGCTCTCAATAGATTGGGAAGCTTGGAGAGCATTTAAAA
>VWZI01022034.1:0-27281 GCA_013396835.1 Psilopogon haemacephalus | reverse complement strand
AAAAAAAGTGTCTCTTGCTCCCAGCGGGGGGCTTTTTACATGCTCTCCTAGTTCCCACACAACGGTATTTTCAGTACCTTATTAAACGCAGTCAGAAACGTAAATGCTTAAACGTCCTTGAATGATTTTGCTGCTTCTTTTGGTAACCATTTTCCTTTGCTGCCCTCTTGTGGGATAACAAGCAAACCGTCCATTCACACCGAAAATAAAAGGCTTCATTCACCGAAGTGTATTCTGACCTAAATTCACCTAAAGTGGAGATAGATCTTGGTGAAAGAAGCTTGGTTTATTTCATAGAGTATCTTCACAAACGGGAATTTTCTTTTAGTGCCACCCTCTGCATGGTAGACCAGATCAAATATAAAATACCTGGATTGTAAAAGATCATTGTTTGGGCCAAGTGAAACCAGCAGGAAACAATTTTTTCCATGAATGAGCTGGGTGGGAATATACATATATATGCACGTACAGAATATATACTTATATATACTGTACGCAAAGGTATCATATAAATGTCTACATATATATGTATATATCAAGTACAATATACATAGGAGTTTACTAAATATAGCTCAAGCAAAACTCTTATTCTTACTGTCATAATTTCTAAACCAGAATCATAGAATCAGTCAGGGTTGGAAGGGACCACAAGGATCATCTAGTTCTATGATTCTATGATTCTAGTTCAAATGCCCCTGTCATGTGCACAGACACCCTACCCCAGATCAGGCTGGGCAGAGCCTCATCCAGCCTGCCCTTAAACACAGCCAAGGAAGAGTCCAAACCACCGCCCTGGGCAACCCAGTCCAGGGTCTCACCACTCTCATGGTGAACAACTTCCTCCTCACATCCAATCTGAATCTTCCCACCTCCAGCTTTCCTCCATTCCCCCTAGTCCTGGCACTACCTGATAGCCTAAAAAGTCCCTCCCCAGCTTTTCTGTAGGCCCCCTTCAGATACTGGAAGGCCACAAGAAGGTCACCTGGGAGTCTCCTCTTCTCCAGACTGAACAGCCCCAACTCTTTCAGTCTGTGCTCATAGGAGAGGTGCTGCAGCCCTCTGATCATCTTCATGGCCCTTCTGTGGACGCACTCCAGCATGTCCACATCCCTCTTGTAATAGAGGCTCCAGAACTGGATGCAGCAGCTATGAAGACAATCCTGTTCTTTAGAGAGTAGTTCCATACCAGATTTTTAAGACAAAGAGTCAGACAAGAGTAACAGCCAAATTTTGCATTCCATTAAAAAAAATCTTTGACAAGAAAATACATTGATATATTGCTACGTTAAATGCTCACAAGTTCCCAGTGAAGATGAAAAGCAATCTTACAAAACTTCTTTACATGTGAGAGCCATGTGTTTTTTCTGGGAATTGGGTCACGGAACAAGTTTGTAGCCCATCACTGTGTGTGTATCTCACATTACAGATGAACCTCACCTCTGCAAGTACATTGCTTTGCACAGTTCTCCAAGAAGGGATCTATTCTTTGCCACAATCCAGATTTAACTCTAAAAAACAGCTGAAAAAGAAGGAATCATTCTGTGTCTTATCTGTTTATGGAACTGCATCAGCTGATAAATAGTGAAGATTATGGAAGTTCTTGCTTATTGTGAGGGAAATGCTTTTTTTACTTGCATAGATAAAATTATTACAGTAAAAAGTAGTGTATGCTTCTCTGTGCAGACAGATTTGTTATTCAAAATAGAGAAAAAAACAGATTATTTTTTTTTTAATTTAAAAATAATAGTTGTAAGCCAGATCCTATAAGGATTGCTCAAGTTGGTAGGCATGATAGAAGTCACAGACAATTTAAGGATGTCTTCTCCCAGTGCCGTTATGTACATTCTCTATAACTTTCTGGTGGTAAATCATAAGAATTCATCTGAATGGTTTATAGCCATAGTAAGTTCCCTTTCACAGTACTTTGTTTATTAACATTATTCCTGGGCTACATCAGAAGTGTGGCCAGCAGGTTGAGGGAGGTGATTCTCTCCCTCTACTCCACCCTGGTGAGACCCCACCTGGAGTACTGAGTCCAGTTCTGAAGCCCCTATTACAAGAGGGATGTGGACATGCTGGAGTGGGTCCACAGAAGGGCCACGAAAATGATCAGAGAGCTGGAGCACCACTCCTATGAGGACAGACTGAAAGAGTTGGGGCTGTTCAGTCTGGAGAAGAAGAGACTCCCAGGTGACCTTCTTGTGGCCTTCCAGTATCTGAAGGGGGCCTACAGAAAAGCTGGGGAGGGACTTTTTAGGCTATCAGGTAGTGCCAGGACTAGGCACTACCTGATAGGGGGAATGGAGCAAAGCTGGAGGTGGGGAGATTCAGGTTGGATGTGAGGAGGAAGTTGTTCAGCATGACAGTGGTGAGACCTTGGAAAAGGTTGCCCAGGGAGGTGGTTGGGGCTGCATCCCTGAAGGCTGGATGAGGTTGTATCCAGCCTAATCTAGGATAGGGTGTTCCTGCCCGTGGCAGGGGGACTGGAACTAGATGATCCTTGTCGTCCCTTCCAACCCTGACTGATTCTATGATTCTGTGATTCTAACATCTTTAGTTTCTGAATAATGGTGCCATATAATCCTTATTTGTAAGTAACCAGATGTTATTATCCAACAGCAGGGTGGCTCAGAGCAGCTAATGCAATCATCTGCCTCCAGCTTACTCAACTGTCAAGGAAAATATCCACAGACCATGTAATATAAACCTGTGAGGCCTGAAGGTCATTATGTCATCCTAGAAACACAGTGCTCTAAAAGCCTGTGGATCTGCAGAGCTCTGTAGGTGCAACTTTACGATGAAACATGATCTTTCGTTAAGGCACTAAAACATCAGCTGAGACACTGTCAATATGTTACCTTGGAATTAGTTCTACCTGTTTTTTCCTCTCCAGCCAAATAAAACTTAGCCATTTTCAAGCATAGTGAGTTCACCTGAGGGGATCTTTTCAAAGATGCCCATAAACACCTCGTGTTTATCAGAGGAGAGTGTCTCTATGGGTTTTGCTATTGGACTGTGTTGCGTCTCTGTTTTCAGCATATGTGACCTCCAAAATTCAACTACAAATGATTTGTGCTCATGACTTCATAATCATTCAGAGAATCAAAGAACATTCTTTGTGTATATTCACTGAGTTTTTGGGGTTTTGTTTGGTTTTTTTTTTTTTTTTAAGTTTTAAAGAGGAGACACATAGATGGAGTGGGTAAGCTAGTCACCAAGAAATTATTCATGATGCTGGAGAAATGCAGAGCGGCTATTTTCCTCTGAATTTTGCAGAGAACAATGGAAAGCATCTTGTCAAAAGTGGTTAAGTTTTGTAAGCCAGGACCTCAGTTTAAGAGGCTGACTCACTGCAACAGAACAGATTATTCTACTATGCAGCTGGGACTAAAATTTAAAGTGTTCTATCAGGGTTTGTTAGAAATAATGAAGTAGGCTTCAATAGGATGTCCTTTTCAGCAGTTTATCCCAAATTATTTTCCAATGGAGATCAGTAACACAGCCACAATTCTACAAAGGAGAAAACTTAGGCAAAGAGAGGCAAATCAATTTATTCAAGGTCATGCAGTAGGCAAGAAAACTCCATTCTTTACCAGTGCTTTCTTAGCCCACTTGGCCACACTACACAATGTTTTCATTCTCTGAGGGCAAAAAATGCTCTATTTGTTCATGTAATGCCTAGCATAACTAGCTGAGAGTGCCTTTGTAAGGATGGTTGTGATGGTTTGGGAGTTACCCATCCCACACCCACAATGAATTCACCCAGACTACACAAAGCCAGCTGGAAGTTAAGGCATGAAGCTTTATATTCACAGCTTAGCACCATTTACAAGCAGATATTTACAATATATTACTAATATTTACAGCCAGATACAGAAATATACAGAATATACTCCCAGAAATCAGTCTCCACGAGGGGTTCCCAACCACCCTGCCACCTCCTCTCCACCCTCCAATCTTATCCCAGAATCTACTTTATGTGCCAGGTGATCAGGAAAGATCAGACAGGGGGGTTAGAAGCAGGATTGATTAGTTAGGTTACACAGATCCAGCTAGAAGGCAAGGAGAGGTAGAGACCAACAGCCACAGCCCAGACCAGAGTGACTCTCTCTTATCTATGTTTATGTCCTTGCTTTTGTACATCTCGGTAAACCTATGAGTAAAGTGGACATCACCATTGTTTTCTTTTCACAGCCTATCATCTATTTTTTTCTCATTAAAATATTCCAGCTAGCCTCAAACCAGCACAGATAGTATTTTCCTTTTAATCTTAGAATTCTGGAACTAGGATTAGCCTGTGTTGTACTCTGTACTCCATGATTAACACGTACAAGGTACGGATCACAAATGCATAGAGATCAGAGGGTCTTGTTCTTCATTGGTGCTTATATATGGCAATAGCAAATGTATTCGATGAACGAAAAATATTTGCTCCTCTACTCCCTTGAGGAACGCAAATGAGAAGATTTTGAAATCATAGTGACTCTTCCAGCCATAACATGGGATTTTGCAGTTCATCAGATTTTGACAGATCCTGCTGTCAAGGGAAAAAACCAAAAAAACAACCAACCAAAATAACCCAGAAGCAAAGCAAAGAACTGAAAGTGAGATACATTATTTTCCCTAGTGAATAAGTGTATTCTTAGTGTTCCCAGACAAAATAATGTGGTGAAAGCACAAAGTATGAATAAGCAGGGCTGTTAGTACAGCTTGACAACCAGGACTCTTCCATGTGTCCCTGAATTGCTGCACAAGTGAATGTGTTGCTCATTACTGAAAATCAACAGGTCAGATATTAAATGGCATCACTTTCTTCTCTTGTTTCTGCTGTGTTGTGAGTGCTAAACATGGCTGTCGGGCCAGAGAGTGTAAAGCTGTGATTTGACATGGATTTCACCTGTTTTCCCAGATTCTGTATGAGGACAAAAGAAAAACGAATGCAGAAAATTACAGCCTGAAAATGTTGGTTTGTTTCTGATGTTCAGAGCCTGAGGTAGGTTATGTTGTTCCTTAAATGAGACATGAGGAAAATGATGATATGTGGGCTACAATTTCTGCAGGTATTAATTGATATTGCATCAGTTGATGGAACAGAGCTGTGCCAATTTGCACTGATTGGTAATTTACAGAAATAAACATTGTCCTAGAACATCATCTTCTCCCTGCATATCAATGCAGTGGGTACTTTTTCTCCTCTTGTTTGGGCTATTTGTTAATGACTTTTGTAAGTGTACACGAGTTTGTTGAAGTGACACATTTAAACCACACAGCAATTGCTATAGTAATTAGTGATGATACTATTTGCCTGGCTCCATCATAAAGTAGTGCTGTCTCTTACTGTGTTACGTGGTCAGGGGAGGTAAAAATAGCTTGCAGATCATGTGAGGTGGAGAGCACCAATGAACTGCCAGACAAAATTGCATGCTGAAGAGCATTCACCACTGTGCTGGTTTGAGTCTAATTGGAATATTCAAATGAGAAAAATTAGATTGTTGTGCAGAGAAAAAGAATAGTGATGTCTACTTCACTCATAGGTTTGCTGAGATGTATAAAAACAAGGATGTAAATACAGGTAAGACTGTCTGTCTGTTGGAGTTTGTCTCTCCCTGGCTTCTAGCTGGATTTGTGTAACCCAACTAATCGATTCTGCTTCTAACCCCCCTTACCAATCCTTCCAACTCATCTTGCACATAACGCAGATTTTGGGTTAAGAAAGGGGCATGGAAAGAAGGTGGAAGGGTGGCTGGGAGCCCCTCCTGGGGACTCTGATTTCTGGGAGGGGCATTGTGTTTCTGTATTACTTTTAACTTGTATATTTTTGTATATAGCTGTAAATATTTGAAATACATTGTAAATATCAGCTTGTATATTGTGCTAAGCTGTGAATATAAAGCTTCATTCCATAACTTCCATCTGGCTGAGTCTAGACTGGGTGAATTCAAAACTGTGGGAGGCGAGGGGTGGGTAACTCTCTCACATGATAATGGGGAGGAGGGCATATGTAAAATAATTTTAGAATCATAGAATCATTTATGTTGGAAATGACCTTTATGATCATCGGATAAAACCATTAACCTAGCACTGACAATTCTAAACCACATCCTTAAGCACTATATCTACACACCATTGAAATGCCTCCAGGGATGGTGATTTAACTGCTTTCCCAGGCAGCCTGTTCCAGGGCTTCACAACCTTTTTCAGTGAAGAAATTTTTCATAATATCCAATTTTAATGTCCCCTCATATAATTTGAGGTCATTTGTTGTTGTGCTATCACTTGTTTCTAGGGAGAACAGACTGAGACCTTGCTACAACCTCCTTTCAGGTAGTTGTAGAGAGTGATGAGATCTCTCCTGAACCTCATTTTCTCCAAGCTCAACAAAGCCAGTTCCTTCAGACACACCTCATAAGACTTTTGTTCTAGACTCTTTACTAGCTTTGTTGCCCTTCTTTGGCCCACTACAGCACCTCAATATCTCTCCTGTACTGAAGGGCAAAAAAATGAACACACTATTCCAGATGTGGTCTTACAAGTGCCACCAGGTGATCGCTTCCCTAGTCCTATTGGCAATCGTATTTTTGATACAGGCCAGAATGCTGTTGGTCTTCTTGGCTACCTGAGCACAGTGCTGCCTCATGCTCAGCTGGCCGTCAACCAGCACCCTGGGTCCTTTTTAGCCAGACAGCTTTCCAGCCACTTCTTCCCCACCCTTGTAAGCATTGCACTGGTTGTTGTGACTGAAGGAGCCAGCACTCAACCTTTTTGAGTCTCATACAATTGGCCTCAACACACCAGTTCAGCTAGTCCAGATCTTTTTGTAGACCCATGTCTACCTAGAACATTCCCATACATTTCTGTCTCTACATTGTATTCAGATCCACTAACTTTTAATATTCCTCTACTACTGCCTAAACCAAAAATAATTTTCACTGGATCCTTTTGCTTCTTTTTCTCTGAACCAAATATAATTTTATTTTCTAACAGCTTCACATCCTTTTATCATTATTACTTTCTCCTGCCTGGTGTTCACATTTCCTGTTTTAAGAATCCCATTGACCAGCAGCCTACTCAGCATTCTTAGGCTATTAACATGCATGTTAAACAAGGTTGACTTTAACAGTAACCCATCATCCATGTCTTCATAACTGTTGCAGTTTAAGTTTTTTAACCAACTTGCCCCCAAAGACATTTTGAATTGATGTTTTCAATAAGATGTATTCACACATCATTCAAAATATCTTCTTGAAACCTAAAGCTGATGCTTGCATTTTGTTTGTCCACCTAGATCTTGATGTTTAGGGAGAGCTGCTAAGAGCAAACTTTTGCAGTGTAATTCTGTCAAAACAAAGTTTTCAAAACACATCCCATTTTTTTTTTCTACAGTACCGGTGTTTTCTGTTCACCTGATGGAGCAGTGGAAGCTGAAGGCAGTCATGGATATGAGAGGAACTATTCAGCAAAATAAAACAATGGCTCCTTTTTTACTGTTGAGATGCCGCAGAAGATCCCATGACCTTTAAGTGGGTGATTGATAATCCACATCTCTCAAACTGTGGCACACCTGAGGACCTGAGCACTAATGTGCTGAACCATTCGAGGTGCTTACTTGCCTCGGATGCCTTTGGGATTTGGTTCTCCCAAGATCATTGCCCTCTGCTGCATGAGGCTGGGATACCTCAGTGTTGACTCATTATGGACACATGAATATTCATTCAATACTGCTGCATTCCAGCTGATGTCTGCATTACCTGAGCTGCAAAGTCATACATTAATGGCCATATGGACCTACAGTTGTCTTTGCCTTGTGATGATTCACTTCAAACTGAATTGTTTAAAAGCTTGGTTTAAGAAGGGCTAATTAGTTTCGGAAGATATTCTTCTATACATTTAATTTATTTAATGCTTAAGGAAATACAGGATGTGAGAGATTTAGATTTTCTGATATCAACAAAATTATTTATTCATTGGAAGAGGAGACTGCACAGATAACTACCCAGCTCTGAGAGTGAGAAAAAAACACTCCAAAACTGCAGTTAGATGGCTTGAAGAACAGCAGCACAATTATACATTTACCAGTATTAGACCAGGAAATGATCTGTGTAATAGACCCCTAATTCAACCACCTGCTTTAATTAGGAGAGAGTGTAATCAGCATTGAAATCACTGCCTTGAGACATATTTTTACAGGTCAAATTTTAAAGCTAAGGATATTTAAATGACCATTTCACATCTCAATAAGTGCTTCTGAACTAAATGACTTCTCACTTTCTTGACTAGTTATAATTTGTTCTTTTGTTGTTGCATAGGAAACGTTAGCAAAATAGTGCTCTCCTGAAAATATATCAGACATAGTTTGTGCAGAAGTGGCCCTCAACAGAAATTCACAGAGAACACACCCAGCCTTTCACAAGCACTCTAAGTTTCTGCTCTTTAACGTGAGAAAAGTTTCTACAAAGGCTTGTGTATACTTCATTAGACATTCTTCTTAGATGTCTCCACACACTATCTCACATCTGTGCAACTCAGGTCTAGGAAGACTCCAAATGAGGTCTGAACTAGCATACTAGGGATGTGTATTTTACAGAACTGGTAGAACAGACATTTTCTAGAGAGATACATTGGTAATTGACTGTCTCCAAAGAGGACTCATTTTTATTCCAATGGAAAACTTCCCATGGCAGGGATATAAATCATGGCCCTTCTGTCAACTCATTGCAGAGAGACACAAACTTAATGCCTAAAAGCTTCTCTCCTATCTCATTAAAACCATCTGGAACCTTTCTGTTGTTTAACCAACAAGCTACAAAATGATTATGATTAAGATTTAACACTAGCAAATTCATTACAAATGGTAGCATTGTTAATAACTCATCCTGAGAGGTTTTAATCTCATAAGCAACCAGTTGAAATTAATTCTGCTTGAAGACTTCTGGATTTGCATACTTTCATCATCATAGAATCATAGAATCAGTCAGGGTTGGAAGAGATTACAAGAATCATCTAGTTCCAACCATGTATATGAAGATGTAGATCCATTCTGTTGAAACACTGATCCTCCAGAGTCATAACCAATATCACAGAATAAGTAGGCACAAAAAAAGTATGGACAAACACAGTGAAGTACTAAGAACAGAATTCAAGCCACAGAGTATCTGTCTGCTCATTCATGGACTGGAACCTTGCAAACCAGACCCCAAGAAAGAGTTCCTCCTGACTGTTGGCATCTATCCTGACCAGATGTCTAAGTACCCTTGGAATCAGTGATGAGTCAGAGGAATCTGAGTTATGACCTGTCCAGTCATACGTGGGCACCATATTGGATATGTATGCAATGAAACAAAACACACCCCATAATCCATTGACTCTTAAGAACAGATCTCCACTGATAATAAAAAGGATTTCATGACCCAATATAAGAGTCTGCATTACAAACAGCTAAAACTAAGCAAGACAAATCTTCCACAGATATCTCCACCCTGGCACTGGGTGGCATAAAAAGTTGATGGTGATGTCATGCCAAGCTGAATTAGAGTCCTGGAGAAGAGGTCAGCAATCCTGTGCAAGGACAATATCAGGGTCAGAGCTCTGGCTCCATCCCTTGTAGAGAGAGCTAAATCCACTTTTCACTACTCGGTGTCCATACCCCAAAGTCATTCTAACTCCTCTCACTCTTTAATGGCATCAATAAAAGATAATGATAAAATCCTACTATGCTTTTATTTTTCATGGCTTGATGGCTCATTATCTTCCTGCTTTGCTTTCACCAAACAAATTGTTTGTTTAATTCTCTAACTAATGTTGGGGCTAATATTAATGTACTTCATATCAGAAACTCCCTTTTTATCATTGTTATTGATATGATGTTTGTCATTCAAGCAAATTTTTGTTTTTACAAGGATGCTATACAGAAAAGTGAAAATAATCTCTCACAGCTGCTGGGAAAAAAAAAGTTTCCTTCTATTATCCTTCATTATGATAATGAAATGTCGCCACTGACAAGAAGCAGTGTAAAATGAGGTTTTAAAAATATCCTGTTTCTCAAACTAAAGTCAATCAGGTCATCCTTTGGGATGAAAGGATATTAGATTTTTGTATCTGTCAAATTGTCATTGAGGGAAATAACCTCTACAGGTATGTCAGAGGGAGACTACAGCTTGTAAAGCCAGAGCAGTTTCTCCACTAGCAGAATCACAGAGTGTTATGGGCTGGAAGAGACCTCAAAAGATCATCCAGTCCAACTCCTCTGCCAGAGCAGGACCCCCTTTTTTTTTTTTTTTTTCTCTCTCCCCAGTCCAGTTTTCATTCTTATTTTTAAAAATCTCCTTCCTGTCCTCTCCATCCCCATCTTCCTCTTTTCATCACCATCCTTTCAGCACCACCTCCCCACCCCACATTTCCCCCTTTTCCCCCAAACCCAGAGCACCTAGGTTCTTTCAGAGGCTCTCTTCCCACCCCAGGTGTGACCATTTTCTATCCCTGCCCTCTCCCCTTTATAGTCTCCCCAGGAAAGGCAAAAGCCCCAGGCTTGCCCAACTGGGCAGAGGGATCCTCCCCTCATCATCACTGGTGAGTCCCCATGGTGCACACCAGGTGAGTGGTGAAGGGGACAAAAAGGCTGGGGGGCCTGGTGGCCCCCTGGTTAGACAGGATTAGTCTTGAGAATTGCTCTAATGTCACCCACGGGTGCTGGCTGAGTCTCTTCACTTAAGTTAAGCTCTTCTATGTTTTGCTGCTTCTTTCTGCTCACTTGTGAAAATGCCAGGAATTAAGCTGTGAAGCATTTTGCGAAGCATTGAATTAGCATGGAGGAAGTGTCTGGGCATCTCTTTCAAGCAGCTTCATTAGTTACATGGCAGCTTTAGAGAAGGATGGGTTTGTAGACCTGGCTTCACAGGTGCTCTTTGGTACCTGTTGACTTCTCTAGACTAGTCACACGTGACTGATCAAGGTTAAATGGCTCAGCATCTTTTAACTGGAAAAGCCTATGTCTCTGACAGGGCTGCTCTTTACACCTCAGCTTGTTTTCTGGGGGTTTTCTGCAACTGAATGCTCTCACAAGTGAGCAAGAACCTCTAGCAGATAATTAATGCACCTAGTTTATCTTTACACCATCTTACAAAAGGATTCTCCTGACTCATTCTTCTTCCTGGGAAATGACATGCCCATGGCTTTTCTGCAGTATAGATCAGGATTACAAAGCACCATGTGCATCTGGCCAGTAGGTCTTTACTCATCAGATTGACAAATGGAGCTAATGTAGGATAATAACGTGTGGAGTTGCTTTCAAGTACTGAAAACTGAAATGCATTTTACACAGTGTGCTGCTCTTGGAAGGAAAAAAAATAATACAAAAGCCATTTAAAGCTACATGCCTCTTATTTGTCATGTCAGTGAGGCTATCATCATCACTTGCAGGACACTGATGATATTTTGGACAGCAAATGTTACTGTTGTCCATAAAAGCAGGGATAGTTTTGGTTATTTCCTTAAATGCCAGCCATGTAAATGTCTCCATTTTGTTTTTCTAATCTTTTTTTCAAATGCCACATTTTCAAGTATTTTAGTCTTCTTTGAAAAGCACTTACATTGTGAGAATTTGATGTTAGTAACATTATTAAATTGCCAAGTGTGGAACACACTACAAATATAGCTTAAATTTTTTTTTTTTTTTTAATCTGAATTTTCCCTTGTTCTTTGTGTAAATCATAGACTGTTTGGGGTGGCTTTTTTTTTTTTTCCTCTTTTTTTTCCTCTCCTCTGTGAGGTGTATTGTTCATAAAATAGTATAACCTTAAAATACTTTGACAGAAGTGTCAAATCTTTGTGCTTGCAGGTTTTAAAGATGACTCAAAATTCAGCTTGAGATCTGACATCAACAGCAGACTAAGATGGTAGTTTCAAGGTTTAATTAATAAATTCGTGTGTGAGAATTAATTTCCCTGTAGCCTGATAGCTAAGCTGAAAGCCAAAGGTATGAGCCCTCTGAAGTTAGTTTCCCCTCACTTTTGTCCTTTTTAAGCCAGGTGGCATTTTTACTGTTCATAGAGACTACTGAGGAAGTGTCATATCTGTATGTCCTCGTAGGGCATAAATCCTGCCAGGCCGGTTTAGCCCTTACTCTCTTCCTCCTGTTGTAGGTCTGGGAGTTGAGTGGATGAGCAAACAATGGAGGGTTTGACCCCAACAAAGCCCTGAGGGCTAGGAGCTTAGCACCACCAAGTCAGGTGTCTTGTACTGCCCCTCAACATACCTGCGTGGTCACAAGAGGCACAAAGCTTTGAATTCATTGGCCAAAACAATGACGCTAGTGCCTATTGGCCAGTTTAATTTTCAAAATAATGTATTTAATGGGTGGTGGTTTAGAAACCATTTTTTTCCCTAAGCTGGCTCTCCATAACCATAGTTAGAAGTTTTCCTGTTTTTACGTTCCTATTTTCCAAGTTCTGATTGTTTAAACTGTTTTATTCCATATTTATAGATAACCTTTGTGCAACTACTTCCTGTTGATCAAAAATCCAAAGAATCTCAGGGAATTTTCCTGATTTTTAAAAAAATATTAACAATAATAACTGCTATTTATACAAAAAATAAACTAATAATTAATAACCTATTACTAATTTCTACAACACTGTATTACTGTAGGAGCATTAATGAAATAAAAAACCTAATTTGAGAAAGACCACTGACCACGTGTTAAAAGTTATAACTGACCTGAGGTGTAAGATGCTGCCTTACTCATAGGGTCAGCATCTAGTACATATCCTACAGCTTTGGCCCAAGGAAATCTCCCTCTAACATTTATAATGTTAATTTCAACCTACACAGAGGAAATATCCAAGGTCTAATTCCTCCAATTCAATGAATGTGGTAATTTCCTCAGCCCACACAGAAAAGCACTTACACAAATTTGTCTTTTAATAACATTTTAATTAACTTTTAAGTGCATCAGGACAAAGAATTGAGTATCTTGCTTTAATGTCATTATTTACCTACCTACACCTTTAAAATCCTAGAGAGGCTGCATTAGTGCCTGTGTTGCCAGGGTGTCCTATCAATCCCTCACAATTACATAGCCAGGAATCAGTGAAGACATTTCAGTTGAACAGCAATTATACTGCTTCCCATCTAATCAAGGTAACTGACTGACATTGCTGCATCTTCAGATGAAACAGATTAAGTTTTCATCTCCTTAATTGATGAAGGCAATGCCTTATGAAACATCGTATCAGAACATCTCCTCACATAATGTACAGATGTGTATTTGCTCACAGTACACAAATCTTCTCATATAGAAATGGTAGCTTTATCCAGAACATGCATCCCCTGAAAGCCAAATGAAAATTCATATTTTATGCCAAGCGAAATCTTTGAGATTAAACTTTTGAAACAATTCACTAGCTCTTCTTGGATAATGATGCCTCAAATGTAATAAGAGTGCATGTAAAATTTATATAATCACCAAGTTAAACCATTTTACATAGGCTGAGGAACAATGAGAAATAAAACATTTAAAGAAAAAAGGATTTGCATTGCCATAGGAAATGAACCTGCCAGATGTTTGTTGCAACCAACTGAAGCAAGTGAAATGCTGGGGTTAGAAAAGAACTTCTTATCTTACCAGCAATGTAGACAGAATGCCAAATTAGCACCTAAGAAAAGCACACAACTTCCAAATTTTCACATAGCACAGTTATTTGAAACTTTCTCACATTATATTCTAATTTTAAAAAACAATATGTAATTTTTATTATGCCAAGGAATTGTTGGATGGGACTTTGAGCAACCTGGTCTGGTAAAAGGTGTCCCTGCCCATTGCAAAGGGTTTAGAACCAGATGATCATTGAAGTCCTATCCAATTCAAACCATTCTGTCATTCCATGACCCTACGAATCTGCTTTAAAGTGTCTGAACCATTGATTGATAAGCACCTTACAAATGTTCATATTGTTAGCTTGTGTCTCATGGTAACCTAGGCAGTTATCCCACATCAGCTGGCTACAATGCAGACACAGCCTTTCCTGTGGAGGTTTAGAAGGTTCTCTTCTATGCTGTCCTAGTCAGCAGTGTCATTACAGCCCAGCTGATGTAATGGCACACCCTGGTGAAAGTACTTTAGGTGAGTCTTTGTGGGCCACATGGACAGAGTGCACCCTCAGAAAGTTTGCTGATGACACCAAGCTGTGTGGTGCAGCAGACACACTGGAGGGCAGGGATGGCATCCGGTGGGACCTGGACAGGCTGGAGAGGTGAGCAAAAGTCAACCTCATGAGGTTCAACAAGGCCAAGTGCAAGGTCCTGCATCTAGGTCGAGGCAATCCCAGGCACAAATACTGGCTGGAGAGCAGACCTGAGGAGAGGGACTTGGGGGTGCTGGTGGATGAGAAGCTCAACATGAGTCAGCAGTGTGCACTTGCAGCCCAGAAAGCCAACCAGATCCTGGGCTGTATCAGGAGAAGTGTGGCCAGCAGGTTGAGGGAGGTGATTCTTCCCCTCTACTCCACCCTGGTGAGACCCCACCAGGAGTACTGTTCTGGAGCCCCTATTACAAGAGGGATGTGGAGATGCTAGATAGGGTCCAGAGAAAGGCCATGAAGATGATCAGAGGGTTGGAGCACCTCTCTTATGAGGACAGACTGAAAGAGTTGGGGCTGTTCAGTCTGGAGAAGAGGAGGCTCCCAGGTGACTTTCTTGTGGCCTTCTAGGATCTGTGGAGGGCCTACAGAAAAGCTGGGGAGGGACCTTTTAGGCCATCAGGTAGTGCCAGGACTAGGGAGAATGGAGCAAAACTGGAGGTGGGGAGATTCAGATTGGATGTGAGGAGGAAGTTGTTCAGCATGACAGTGGTGAGGCCCTGGAAAGGGTTGCCCGGGGGGGTGGTTGGGGCCCCAACCCTGGAGGTGTTTGCAGCCAGGCTGGATGAGGCTGTGTCCAGCCTGATCTAGGGTAGGGTGTCTGTGCACATGACAGGGGCGTTGGAACTGGAAAGGAACTTGTGGTCCTTTCCAACCCTGACTGATTTTATGATTCTATGAGATACAGAGTCTATATGATTTGTTTATACATTAGCTGAAGTTCAATAAACCGAAGTGTCACATTGCACTTCTGCAGGAGAGAGCAAATACTCAAACGCAACACGAAGATCAATGAGCTTAGGAATAACATGAAAAACAATAGACTGTGGAAGCCCCATCTGGAAGTGCTTGCTGTTCCTGTTAAAAAAAAAAACAAAAAACCAAACAAAAAACAATCTTTCCATGAGGAATGAATAGGTGTGGTGTGTGTAAGCTGTGGGGCACCATCTCTCTCCTAAGTCTTCACATCTTCACATTACTGAAGCATCAGTTAAAGAACTGAGCACAGAACTGCCAGTGGGAGTCTATGGAATAGAAACACTGCAAAATATGGCCTCAGAATATTTTTCAGGAAAGAAACATCAGTGCAAAGTAAACAGAAGTGTGTGTGTGTGTAGTGGGGAGTGGAGGAAGGAATGAGAAGGAAGAAGAGCAGAGAAGTTGGTACTAGAAAGAACTGTGATCAGCTATTTGCTAATGGTGCTTACAGTTTACTTTCCCTTATGCTCCCATATGAAATCTTGAGTTTAATTTCCAGTGGTGGAAACCCGGTTAAATCCAAAGAAAGCTTTCCCACAACACAAGCAGAGAAGTATGAGAAGAAAAAAATCTTCAGGCCATGGACATTCCCTCCACAAAATTTTTGACCATTGATTGGATAAAAATTTTATTTTGCATTAGATGATTGAAGCTTAGCACTGCAGCATCGCATCTTCTGCTATTATATCCATCACAGCTTCAGCTACATTCTCTGCTTCTACAATACTGCTTGCCAGGAATGGTCTGGGTAAACTTGCCCCTGTTTTAGTACCAGGGTCTTTCCAGCCCAATATTTTAAAGATTTTTCTCCAGTGATGTAGGCAGAGAAATAACTTACAGTACTTACAGTTGGTGGCAATTACAGCAGGTTATTGCAGTCCTTGCAAAACCTTTTAGTGAAAAACATTAAAATTGGGTGACAAATCTAACAGATGATTGTGGGAGTACACTTGCTGCTGTTAAAGCTGTGATGATTTATTGTTAACAACTCATGTGAAACAAATAACAATAGTTTGATTTGCTTTTAAAGGGACAGTGAATTGCATGAGATAGTTATTAAGCCCAAGGAATATGCTTTCACCAGAGCAGTGACTAATTTCCTTAAGGTTGAATTGTTTGCAACCTTTCTAATATAGCTTTCCACATCTCAAATCAACAGCCTCAAAAGAAGGTATTGCAACTAAAGGTTTTTCTGTTCTTTGCTGCCGTCTCTGACTGATGTTCTCTTTCTGGTCACTACTATATAAATTTAAGTGTAGCTTAAGAGTAACCATCTATCCAATTTTGTGTTATCCTTCTGATACTTGGTGGCTTTCTTTGAGAGCACTTCCTCAAAAAGGTAACACCTTTTTAACTTCTGGAGGAAATGATGACATTATTCTCAAGGGCTACTGATTGGTTATGTGATTGATTTAAGACTAAAGTAGTAAATGATAATTAACGGAGGGAAAAAAGAGCAATTTAGCTGCATCTCTCTACCCAAAATCTTGTAAAACTACTTTCAGTTCCAAGTCCTTGAGGTCAGGAAGAACCTCATTTTGTATCATCTATTCTGTGACTTGTAGTATTTGAAAAGAACATTTTTCCCACTTAATAGTGATTTTTCCACCCCTGGGAAATTCCACATGCTGGAAAATAATTCAACGACTTTTCTGCTGTGCAGAGCAAGACCAGATCAGAGGAGGAATTGCAATGTGACATGACAACTTCCTCACAGGACTTTTGAGAGCGTTCAGTGAACCACCTTCAGTACACATGGTTGAGCCAAAAGACTCAATCCAACCACAGCAATTAAAATTCAGATAAATAATTTAGGAATGGGCTTAGCAGGAGATTTTGCTCTTCAGTTTCACACATGCATTTTTTTCAAAGGCAGCCTGTGTGTTGTTTCTTTCTTTTGCTGCCTTTGTAATTCTGCTGCCTTTGGTCATTGCAGGGAGGCAGCTGCAGAACAATGGAAGTTTGGCAGCACCACCCATAACAGCCTTACAGCTTCAGCTAGCCTCTCTTCCACTGCAGCACACCCTTTGCCACCTTCATGCAGTGTGGTGGTTTAGCAGTTACCTGCCACCCCCACCCTTTGATATAACCCAGGCTAGGACTTAGACGGCTGGAAATTGATAAATGAAGCTTTATATTTACAATGTATAACAGATACTTACAGATATGTACAGTGAAAAGGTAATACAGAAACACCACACCCCTCCCAGAGATCAAAATCCCTAAGAGGGGTTTCTAACCACCCCTACCACCTTTCCCCCCTTCTCCAATCTTATTTCACCATCTGTTGATGCAGCAGACAGGTAAAGGTAGATGGGCCAAGGGGATTAGCAATAGGAAAAGTTAGTTGAATTATTGAGAATCAGCTACCTACACAAGGCAGGGAAAAGGAGCCATGCAAGAGGCAGCCACAGCCCAGAGAGGCCTGAAGCAGTGTGACTTATCTATATTTGGGTTACAACTCTTAAAACATTTTTTTTTCTTTCTCAGTAGAGCTTTGAGGGAAGTAGCATGATCAGTGCTTTCCTCTCTCAGCCTATAGTCTAATCTATAATTAAAATCCTCCAATTAGTTCAAACAGGCACATGCACGTTCCTGAAGGCTTCACAGAAGTAGTCTTCATTGTGTTATCCAAAACCAAAGTGGTGTTCCTGCAGCTCACAAGTGCGTTTGCCAGGGCTCTAAGACAGTAGAATACAGAGGGCCCTATCCTCCTCATACTGTCAGTTGCTAGGGGGAGCATATAAGGAAGGCCATATGTGAAATGAAATAAAGTGCCCTGCATAGTTATGAATAGTGATTGAAAAATTGTGTCTGCAGAGGTATAATCTGATTCCCACTGCTTTTTATTCATTATTTAGCAGATCTCATATCATGTCTCTGCCACAGCAGGAGGCTGCAGCTTATAACACTCTTGATTCACTGCTGCAAGCATCACCACTGAAGATAATGATATTATTATTTTATCAGTTTCTATACATAGCAGAGGCAGACTGTGAGATTAGTGGCATGTCTTAGTGATCCTAAAGGTGAAGAAACTGACTTAGAGACACAACCAATCAGTGGAAAGAGGGCAGGAAGTCTTCTCCTGGAACCTACAGGTGGGGTCAATACTCCCTTTCCCACCTTAGGTTCATCACCAACCTGCACTGGTGGAAAAGCTCTGTGTATTCTCTTCTGTGGAATAAGTAAATAAACCACAAATGGGGAGAAAAAAAAACAAAAACACAAAAAAGTGTCTGGCATTGCAATTGTAGTATTTCCCTGCCCCTGTGGATTGGACATTTCAACAGGAGAATGTTTTTTAAAACATGAAGATTGCTTGCATTTAAAATTGCAAAAGTTTTAGGGTCATATAGAAACCGTATGTCCCTTTCCTCATATGTCTTTTAAAAAATTATAAGCATAATAAGAAAGAAGCTATAGCCAGAAAGATGCTGGTTAACTACTGTGTTAAGTAGCTTCAATGTCCTCCCTCACTTTCTCACATGTTTCAGTGTTGATTACTTTTATGATGCAGTGAAAATTCATCATAATTGTGAACTCTTAGTGTTTCCATTTATTGTCATTTAATAAACCACAGATAAATCTAATCAGATCATAGAAATCTGTGATTTCTGAAAACTCTTGTCTCAGCTAGTTACTAGATAGTGGTCCATATTCTGTTTGAATTGACACATCTAATTAATCAGCCATAGCCCTATAGGGGTTTATTCAAGAACCTGCAAGCACCATCTGACTACTACTGGGACTGGTCTCAACAGAACAAAGAGTAGTTCTGAGTTACTTCCAAAAAGAGAGAACCTAGACAAAGCTTCCTATAGGATCCTTCACAACAAGGAAAACAGACAGACTACACTGCTGAATGTGGCTTCAGGACCAGACTTTTAATTGGTCTATGTTATGACTTTACACCTGAGGTCTGTCCAGTGTGGTAGTTGAGCAGTCAACTNCTTTGAAATAATTCGGGCTAGACTCTGTCAGCTGGAAGTTAAGGAAATGAAGCTTTCTGTCTACAGCTTTGTGCAACATACAAGAAGATATTTATGATATATAACAGATATTTACAAATATATACAGTGAAAAGGTAATACAGAAACACCACACTCCTCCCAGAGATCAGAGTCCCCAAGAGGGGGATTTCAACCACCTCACTTCCCAGTCATATCTCACTATCTGTTTTATGTGACAGGAAAGCAAAAGTAGATTGGCCAGGGGGATTAGCAGCAGGAAAGTAGTTAGAAGTTATTCAGATCTGTGGAGAGATTTCTGAGAAGAAATAGTCTGGTAATGGTGAACAACCCACTGCCAGGAAGATGTGTGAAAGAAAAGAACAGCAGAACGCCTGTGAGGTGGAAGTGCAGCCGGAAGGAACAGAAGAGAAACAGAGATGCGGATTGGGACAGTTCCTGCTTCTGGAGAAGTTATCCAGAAGTTTCTCGATAACTATGAAGTCATTTGTTTTTGTACAATAACCAATTATTGTCTTCCCCATATGATCCTCTGCACCAATTACTTTGTAGTATCTGCAAACACCCTCCACTTGCCGGTATAAAAGAGCTGTAGAATCACTAATAAATGGGGCAATTGCACAAATCATGTTGATTGGACAGTTGCTCACGGGGTGCAACTCCAGGCACAGATCCAGCTAAGAAGGCAGAGAGATGCAGCAGCCAGAGTAGCTCAAGCAACTCTGTCTTATCTATGTTTGGGTTACAACTCTTAAACATTTTTTTTTTCCTTTTTGAGTAAACCTATGAGTGAAGTAGCATGATCAATGTTTTCCTTTCTCAATCTATAGTGTAATTCCTCATTCAAATCCTCCAAATGGTTCAAATTATCACACCCAGGTAAATATTCTATCACTGTGAGGTTTAGTCACCCAGTGATTTTCAGAAAAAAAAGCACAGGATGGAAAATGTGTGGTCCTACAACTATACTTCTCACACAGTATATCTGTCAGCTAAAAGAAAAAAAAAGGTAAAACAAACACTCTTCATACCAATACCAGAGAAAATTTCCACAGATAACCTCCTGCCTACACCCCATTGGAGCAATACTTCATCATATTCTGTGCTTCTCTTCTGTTGCTCTTCAGAGCTTTGAGCACTGAAGTTGCAGTTTCCTGGTTTCAGCTAGAATGGAGGTAACTTTTCACAAGAGGCTGGGAGGGGCTGCTGACCAGGATTGCAAACTGAACTAGCCACTAGGGTGTTCCATGCCATACTGCTGTCATTCTTGCCATATAAAGGGAGGGGTGGCCAAGAGCAGAGTGGGTGTTTGAACAGAGAGGTGCTGGACGTGGCCAGGTGTCCACTGAGCCTATCATCTTTTCTATAATTTGTATTACGTATTACTTCATTAGTATTATTTTTACTCCTGGTGTTTCCTTTCTCTTTGTGGTGTTCTATTAAACCCTCCTTATCTCAACCCGCAGAGGTTTGCTTTTTTTCTCTCAATTATCTTTCCCATCTCACCAGGGTGATGGGGGGTGAGTAGAGGGGCAGTGACTGAGCATGAGGCTCAGTTATTGTCTCTGGGTCTAAACCACCAACATACAGATACTAAAAGGAACTTAAATTTAAGAAAACATTTTAAAAAAACATACTTTATAACCAAGATGCAAAAACTACAGGGTACTAAATATACAGGCTCTTCTTTATTTCCTTCTTTTACCTTCTATGTTCAGGTAGGATGACTATATTAAATTATTTAGGCTGGATTGATTAACTAAAGCTTATGATTTTCCTCTCATTGCCTGAAGCCTGGCACAACTGTGTTTCCTGTTCCCCCTATATGCACTCCATGGCAGTTAATATCCTCTTTGCAAGCAGCATAATCAAGTAGGTGATACTGGAATGCCGGCAAAAACCTTAGCAAAAGCAATGTGCTCAAATCTCTCCAGCAGCAGAAGCAGCCTTTAGGGATAAATATTAAATGTGTCATGATGGGGTTTAACACCATGCCTCCTACTACCTTCCATGCAAGGCACACAGCTGGAGCCTGCTGCACCTTGTTAAAAATTTAGGCCTTCATGTTTAAATATTGAACAAAATGTTTAATGTGAGAACATCAGAACATCTTTGCTGTTCAGCCACTATCAAAAGGGGACATAAACAGTTTATAAGGCTTCAGACCTGCTTCTTTCACCAATGTTGTTATTAATGGTGCCCTCATTTTCTACAACTTTTGTCCCCCAGCCAGTGACACAGAAATGCCAATTTTGATATCTTTCATATTTTGTAAATGTACATACAGGGAAAATTAAAATTCTCACCCCTGTTTTCAACATCTCAAATGCTACAGAACAACAGGCTGCAAGGGAAGGCATCAAACTGTCATCTCAGGAGGGAAGTTTTTGCCTCCCACCAAGTTTAGGAAGTACTGGTTGATGGAAGTATGGATCACCCTGGGAAAAGTGCAGCTGCCACATAAACCACAAGAGTAAGAATCATCCCTGCCCATGGATCCCTCACTTGCTGTGCCCTTTTATCTAGAATATTACTGATATCTGCTTCTACGTTAGTATTTCGATGTCTGTTCATCCTGCTGTAGAAAGGAGATAAGCTGCAGAGTTTTCTCTTCTTTCACTGTAGAAGTCAATTTATGCAGACTATAGAAGGGGGTTTTATATGAGTACAAATTACTGAAGTTGACTCTTACGTGATAATGTAAGTATTTGGCACCTGAAGGTTAATCACGGTCTTCCAAGACCTATGGAGCCACAAAGCCCCCAGGAGCAGCCAAGAGCTATCAAGAGGATGAGGAGATATAACTCCACAAGAAGGATATGAGCAGTACATGGTGGGAACACAGAAATTACCAAAGGGTAAAAATAGGTCTATTGTTAGCTTATAAAGCTGATGTACTTAATTTTCACTTCTGATTTCCTTCTCTGGCTTTTCCAGGTGATTCATGCAGAGCCAATCAATGGCAGTGCTAGCATCTCTGTGATAATATTAAAGAAGGAGAAGAAAACTCCACAACAGCAACTGCTGCCAAAGAGTGAGAATATGTGAGATAAACAACCCTGCAGTGAGGAAGGAGGGAGTGAAGGTGCTCCAAGTGTTGGAGCAGAATACCATGGTGAGGTAGACTGTTCCCCTACAGCCTGTTGAGCAGGCAGATGTCTGAAGGAGACTGCATGGAGAGCCTGCAGTGCAGCAGGGTCCTGACAGGACCAGTGGACTCATGGATAGAGGAACCCACACTGATGCAGGTTTGGTGACAGGACTTGAGACTCCAAAGGGGAGTCATGCTGGAGCAGTCTGTTCCAGAATAACTATTTTTCATGGAAGGGACCCACACTGGAACAGTTCTTGAAGAACTACAGCTTGTGGGAAGGACTTGTATTGTAGAAGTTTGTGGAGAGCTGTCTCTCAAGGGGAAGAGGGTCAGTTGGAAGGAGCAATGGAGACAATGCAGGATCAACTGACCACAACTCCAATTTCTTGTTCACCTATGCCACTGCAGGAGAGGAGACAGAGAAAATCCTGATCAAAGTTGAGATCAGGAAGAAGGTATTTCAAGATTTGGATTTATTTCTCCTATTCCTACTCTGCTAACCAGTTAAACTAGTTCCCTCAAGTCAAGTCTGTTTTGCACATGAAAGTAATTTCTAAGTGATGTCCCTGTTGTTATTCTGACCCATGAGCCTTTTGTCATATCTTTCTCCTCCTGTTCAGTAGAGCAGTTAAATGATAGAGCAGCATAGTGGGCTCCTACCATCCAGCCTAGTTTAACCCCTCACATAAAACTCCAAGAGAGAAGGGAAGTCAAATAGTCCCAGTCCTTCTGAAGACACAGGAGGAAAGAAATAAAATTTTAAAATTAGAAGATTGGATGAAAGCAAAAATTATTGCAACTGGGAGGCTTCAGATATTGCAAGTTCCTTTTACACCAAGTGCAGCACAGGAAGAATCCAAGTTGATATGTGGTGTTTTTCATTTTAGGGTAATCCATCAGCAATGTTGCCAGAAATTTTGGATATTTATCATCATGATCTTCTTTCCTAGGTTGTAGTGCAACCATCTCAAATTTAGCAATAGAAAATAAGTAGACAATATGTTATCAGACAGGTCTTTTCTGGAAAGTGAAGAGGGAAACATACTGGAAGCCTGTTGTGGTCCAGAGCATCTTTCAAATGAGTTGATATCGTTCTATAAATTCTTGCACATAGATTCATTTTATCATTCATCTGGCTGCAAAGGGGAGCTGAAGTAAATCACTTGTCAGTGACAGCAACCCTATTTATTTTCTCAATAAATGGTGGGGTTATCTATTAAGAAGTGCATACCTGTGGGTTCTTTACAATTTGCATAACGACTTTTTTTTGAGACATTCCCAAAGTTGGTTTCTCTCTGCTCATTTTGGATCCTAGCCTGCAGAAAGAGGACAGTAATATTTTCTTCATCGAGATCTCAGGGCCTCCAAAGGTGGCATAATTGCTATTAATGGAATTGAAAATTAAGAGAAATGGCTTTTGTTATTTTTTTTTCCTTTCTTTTAATGATGTTCTGTCCTACAGACACAGTCCTAAATATTTCTGTCTGTTCTTTTTCTCCCTATTGTATAAGAAACTACTCTATCAGAACCAATTATGCTGTCCACATGGATTTTATTAGGAAACATTAAGATCATCAACTTCAATTTTGTGGCCTAAGGCTGCAATGCTCCTACTGTGATGCCAACACAGACTTCCATAGCAGCAGTTGTTACCCCTTTTCATCTGTCTTCTCTCACAGAAAGCCATCCTGCTTAGGTCATTTGTTTCTGAAATACAGCAGCCACATCTTGGGGGAGCTGTTTGCTTGTTTTAAATTCTGCCAACCGTTCCAGTGGAGTGTTAGGGTACAACTGTGCTGCTCTTAAGCCACCAAAGCTTCAAGAGAATGAGATGTCAACTTGCTGAAGATAAGCACCGAAAGCCACCTCAAAGTGATCCGGCTGCAAGCAGGTACCTGATCACTCACACCAAGAACTTAAGATAGACATCACTGCTGCTTATACCTTCTCCTGCCCTTGTGCGCTGCTAGCTGCTTGGGCTGAGCAGGAAGGATTAGCTAACCTAATGAAGTACATTAGAATCACAGAATGGTTTGGGTTGGAAAGGACCTTAAAGATCATCTAGTTCCACCTTCTCTCATGTGGGCAGGGTCGCCTTATGTAAGGTTACACGAGGCTTCATTCAATCTTGCCTTCAACACCTTTAGGAAGGGGCCATCCGTGACCTTCCTGGGCAGCCTGTTCCATAGTCTCACCACCCTTAAAGAATTTCACTGTAATATCCCATCTAAATCCACTCTAACATTATAATCTATGGTCATTTGTCAAGAGACACAAGAAATTATATGCAGTAAGCAGTAGAGATGTAGAATGGCCCCAAAACTGGTAACCTTACCTAAGGGAAAATTAATTATATAGTGTGATCTAGAACATACACAAAATGGATTTGTGCAATATGTCATTTAACATGGGTTGCATTAAGGTTTATCATGGTGACTGAGATGCATTTTCAAAATAAAGAACTGTGTTTACGAAAAAGGCAGCTTGGATTTCCTTGAGGGCAATCATGTGAACACTTAGACTTTTTGCAATAAACAACTGAAAAGACCAAGTCTTATATCTGACTGTGGAAAGGAAATTCTAAACAGGAAAAAGAAGACAATATTACCTGTGCTGGTTTGAACTAATTGGAGAATTTGAGTGAGAATTAGACTATTGGCTGAGAGAGGAAAACACAGTGTGTCACTTCACCCAGAGCTTTACTGAGAGAAAAAATAAAAAATGTTTTAAAAGTGTAACCCAAACATAGGTAGTCAGATGGTTTCAGGCTGCTCTGGGCTGTGGCTGCTTTCCTTGCATGGTTCCTTTGTCTCTGTCTTTTGTAGCTGATTTTTAATAATTCTACTTACTTCTTTCCTACTACTAATCCCCCCTGGCTGATTTACCTCAGCTTATCTGCAGCATCAACAGGTGGTGAGATAAGACTGGGGAAGAGGGGAAAGTTGGTAGGGGTGGTTGGTTACCCCTCCTGGGGATTTTGGTCTCTAAGAGGGCTGTGGTGTTTCTGTATTACCTTTTCGCTGTATATATCTGTAAATATCTGTTATACATTGTAAATATTTGCTTGTATATTGTGCATTGCTGTAAATATAAAGCTGCATTTATCAACTTCCAGCATTCTGAGTCCTAGCTGGGTTTTATATCAAAAGGTGTGTGTGGGGGGGGCAGGTAACTGCTAAACCACCACATTACCTTTGCTCAAAGAGTTCAGTGTTGGTGTACTGAGCCCAGTGCTAAGGTTTGGACTTGGAGAATGATGCATTTCAGAAATACATTTGTGGAATTGTTATTGTTCAGTTTCCTTAGCTTCCAATAAACAAAGGTTACAGAGAAGTTTAATGAAAGGCTGGAGACAGTGCTAGGGAATGACACTAAAGAAGATCAGTAGAGAAGCTTAACAAAAAGGAAGATGAGACACTGACTTGGTGAGAGTATTAATGCTTCCAAGAGAAAAAGATGGCCCTATGAAGATTGTTTAATACAACAGAGGAGGACAGAATACAGTCTTTTAAAACTGGCACATTCAGACTGGAAATAAAATAGCAGGTTTTAATACCTAATCATGAACTAAAAACATTTGCAACACATTTAAATAACCACCATCCTTTGAAAGCATGCTCTGTGTTACTCTGCCCCTCTAAAAAGATATTTTTTAACTCAGTCATGAATGTGGAACAGAACTGCTCAGTGGTACTCTGTGCCCTGAGTGACCCAGGCCAGTAATGAGGGATTAAAGACAGTGGGATACAATTTATCCAGCTCCTTGCCCATGATCTCTATCCACTATTACATCCTTATTCTCTAAAACTCTTTCACAGACGTAATCTTTCTGTGCTGTCTATGTAACCTTTCCAGCATGTAAAGTTTTGATGACCTCTGTGAAAAAAATACTTTGATCACATCCCAACATCAGGAGGTAAAGCATTATTATTAGTGATGTTATGATAAGCCATAGTCCTGTCTTCAGCAAATCCACCTTCATATCTCCTTGGAACATTTTTTTACTAAAAGAATATTAAAAGGCAACCATCCATCGAGCTTTCTTCCAGATCCTTAGACTGCAGTATAAATTCACTATTAATAGTGAATTTACTGTTTATGCATCTGCCAGTAAGAAATGCTAAAGCAAGGGTGGGAAAAAAAATTTAAACTTTAAAAAAATGAGGTAGTTTTCCCAACCATTTCATTGTGTGTTTTGTGTTTTGATCTCCTTGACAAAATAATATTTAGACTTTCACTGGTTATCCTCTTGGTTGCTAAGTGACAGTGGAACTGAGGATGAGAAAAAATTCACTTTGCAGGAGAACACCCACAGAACACTGTTCTCAGGATAACACTTTCCATGTTACAGTGCAACACATGTCATGGAAAATGATAAGCTAAAGAACATTCAAGAAAGGGACTCCTCCAATAAAGCTGAAAGTTTGCAAATCTGAACTGAAATAGTCTTTGTTAATTAAAAAAAAAAAAAACTGAAGATAAATACATTGATAATTTCCATATTTATTTATCTATATATACATGTACACACACAAATCATAGAATCATAGAATGGTTTATGTTGGAAGGTGTTGCCTCACTCGGGAGGCGTGACGACCTGGTTCAAGGGCAACACGACAGCCAAACCCAGGCTGCTCAGACCATCAGCTACAGACATCAATGTGATGGATAACGAATGGCGTTTATTGAAATGTGGCAATGCTTTTTATAGTCTACAAAACGTCACTTCCGTCTGCTTAGATCTTAACTCAAGGCTATTGGCTATAGGGAGGGTCCCTAAGATTTCCGTACATCGCAGTTTCTTCAGAACGCCAGACCCTGACTACAACAGGAAGGGACATCAAAAATCATCCAGTTCCAACTCCCTGCCAAATGCAGGGGCACCTCCCACTAGAATAGGTCACTCAAGATCTCATCCAACCTGGCCTTGAACACCTCCAGGGAGGGAGCAGCCACAACCTCCCTGGGCAACCAGTTCCAGTGTCTCATCACCCTCACTGTAAGCTAACATCTAGCTTAAATCTCCCCTCTGCCAGTTTAAACTCATTACTTATTGTCCTATCATAAAAAGACCTTGTGAATAGTCCCTCTCCAGCCTTCCTGTAG
>VWZI01022033.1:266095-280510 GCA_013396835.1 Psilopogon haemacephalus | reverse complement strand
AAATTTAAAAAAAAAAAAAATTCCCCCAAATCCTCTCTTTGAACCACAGTCTAAATATTTTGTTCCTTAAAATATTTAACAATCCACTCATTTCTTATTCTGCACTGATCAAGAGATTTCAGAGAATCACAGAGTGAATTTCTGTAACAGGGTCGTTAGCGCCGGGCACAGCTCACTTTCAGCAGTGCTGCTCCAGCGGCTTTGATCTCCTTTTTGTTTCATCCCCCTTAGCAATCTGGGCTTTTGCAACCCTCCCCTACCCCCATCCTCCTCGGTTTTTTTGCCCTGGTTGAGTATTGATGATTATTAAGAGGATTATTCACTGGCTGCATCCTACCACCTGCTCCTCTGATCCTTGAGCTTTCCGAGCTTCGGGTACACTGTGCACCTACCTTGGGCTCGGTTATTACAAACACTGATAATCTCCTGCTTCCTCCAGGCCTGTTTCCATCTTATTTGAAGATAGCTGTAATTAATAATCCCCTTTTAAGGTCTAATTTCCTTTCAGTTAAAGTCAACTTTCATCTCGTTCCTAATCTTCCTTTTCTTTCAAAGGAGACTCTATAAAGTTAGAGAGCGAGCAACGACGTCTGCACAAAATAATGATATCTGGGAAAGAAAAAGTTTAATTGCCCCTTTGTTTTAGGCAATAAATTTTAGCTGGCTTCTAAATTTCATCCTTCTGTGCTTGCTGCCAAAAACAAAAAAAAAAAAATCCTTGTAGAGAAAGACTTTTTCACCTCCTTCTTGCCAGCCTATTTCACTTGGATTTCTTTCTTGCAATTTTCCTACTCACCATTCCAGATCAATCACAACTGCGTTGTTCAGTCTGCAGTATTTGCAGTATGAGAGTAAGAACTTTTTGGTTCTGGCTTTAGCTTTGGTCTGCATGTGGCAGACGGCACCATCAGGTGGGAATTCGTAGAGTGGTAGGGGTTGGAAGGGACCTCTGGAGATCAACCAGTCCAATCCCCTTACCAAACCAGGATCAACCTGGATCAACCACATTCATCCAGGCAGGTTTGAAAGTCTTCAGAGAAGACTCCACAACCTCTCTAGGCATCTTACTCCAGCACTCTCACAGCAAAGAAGTTTCTCCCCATGTTGAGGTGGAACCTCTTGGGTTCCAACTTCTACTTATAGTTCCTTGTCCTGTTACTGGCCACCACCAAAAAGAGCCTGGCACCTTCTTCTTGACAACTTCCATCTTCTATATATGCAANAATAGTAGGCCAATTGCTCTAAGTGCAACAACACCACCCCCCAAAAAAAAAAAAAAAAAAAAAGCATTCCTCAAGTCCATGTCTAAATGAGATGCATGAAAACTTACTTTTAATAGAATGCAATCAGATGTACTAAGTTCTTCAGCATGAGAGTGCTGAGAGCCTGGAACAGGTTGCTCAGGGAGGTGGTTGGGGCCACTTCCCTGGAAGTGTTTGCAGCCAGGCTGGCAGAGGCTGTGGGCAGCCTGATCTAGGGTAGGGTGTCCCTGGGCATGGCAGGGGGGTTGGAACTGGATGCTCCTTGTGGTCCCTTCCAACCCTGACTGATTCGATGGTCATTAAGTTCAACCACCAACCCAATACCACCATGGCCATTAAACCATATCTTAAAGCAAAGACATGACACACAGTGTTAAATGCAGTAAGGAAACCACCTGATCCATCTGCAGAGCAAGAAAACTCAATAAAACTAATACATAATAGTCTGCATCCATTTAATTTTAACTCTGGACAGAAATCCAATCACTCTTTGCCCCTGTTCCACCATCTAAGTGAAGCTGAACCACCCTTCATGACCTTCCCCTCCCCATCTCTAGAAACACACCCATGCCATTTCCTGCCTTTCAATCTTCTTGTGAAGATTTAGCAGTGTGTCACATCAAAAAAATTGTCATTGACCTGAAGCTGACTGCTTACCTGCCACCAAGGTGGTGTTTTAATTACCAAAGTTAATTACCATCTCCACGGAATGCAATTTCCTAGCTCCACACAACTGCAAAGCCGGGAAAGGGAAAGCACAAGCGGTGCAGAACCCACAGAAGGTCTCCACAAAGGCTGCTGTGTATGACTAATTGGTCTGAAATTTAATCAGTTCAATTTCTGTTTCATGTTCTTTTGATAAGATTATCTTAATTACTTTTTTTTTTTTTTTTTTTTTTTNAAATATTTTTTTTTTTTTTTTTTTTTTTTTTAACAGCATCTAAGTAGGAGAAATAAAGGAGGGGAAAAAACATCCAACAAACCCAACAATCTGCTGAAGGGGAAAAGATAATTCATAAGTCTGAAAGGAGGAAGGAAAATAAGGGGAGGAGGAATACACATCTGCTGATTAGGTTTCTATGAAGTTCAAATCTCATGTTTCCAACGCTTCCTCATTCCAAAGAGTCATAGAAACTGAGAACAGTCTGGGTTGGATGGGACCTCCAAAGTTTACCTAGTCCAACACTCCCTCTGCAGTCAGCATAGAATTATAGAATCAGTCAGGGTTGGAAGGGACCACAAGGATCAGCCAGTTCCAACCCCCCTGCCATGCCCAGGGACACCCTACCCTAGAGCAGGCTGCCCACAGCCTCTGCCAGCCTGGCCAAAAACACCTCCAGGGCTCTGGCCTCAACCACCTCTCTGGGCAACCCGTTCCAGCCTCTCACCACTCTCATGGTGAAGAACTTCCTTCTCACATTCAATCTGAATCTCCCCACCTCCAGCTTTACTCCATCCCTCCTACTCATGTCACTCCCTGGCAGCCTAAAAAGTCCCTCCCCAGCTTTTTTTGTAGCCCCCTTCAGATCCTGGAAGGCCACAAAAAGTTGACCTGGGAGCCTCCTTTTCTCCAGCCTGCACAGCCCCAACTCTTTCAGTCTGTCCTGGAGCAACTCTTTGCCAACAATCTGTTGGGTGACAGGTTGAACTGGATGAGCTTGAAAGTCTTTTCCAACCTGGCTTATTCTATTCTATTTTATTATATTCCATTCCATTCTATTCCACTCCATTCCATTCCACTCCATTCCATTCCACTCCATTCCATTCCACTCCACTCCATTCCACTCCATTCCATTCCACTCCATTCCATTCCATTCCACTCCATTCCATTCCACTCCATTCCATTCCATTCCACTCCATTCCATTCCATTCCATTCCATTCCATTCCATTCCATATTCCATTGCATTCCATTCCATTCCATTGCATTCCATTCTACTCCCTTCCACTCCACTCCTTTCCACTGAGTGCCACTGGATAGGGCTGGGGGATATGTTGGACTTGGAAAGTTGACCTGGGAGCCTACTCCACTCCATTCCATTCTACTCCACTCCATTCTATTCTACTCCACTCCATTCCACTCCACTTTATCTTTACAAATTAATTCCCTGCCTCTTAAAACCTCAACTGCTCTACAAGGTCCTGGATTTGAAAGCTGTGCTTTCTTCTCCATTCAGCTACGAAGTCTTTCACTGGAGCCAAATGGAGTCACTTAGTGCCATGTAAGAGCTGCTCATTTTTAATTTGACACAAGAGGCTCAGCGCTTCCAAACGCAACTTTCTGATAAATGTGATTTCCAGGAAATTAAAACAGAGGAAAATTAATGCCCGTGCTTATTTTGTTTCAATTATGTCAACATTTCATTTGCATAAAATATTGTTTTCATTCCTCTTTAGCACAGTACATAACAAAGCTTTTTTTTTTTTTTTTTTAACCAATAGAAAAAAATGCAGCTGGTATAGCTGGAATAGTAAACTGAGTTGTAATTAACTTAATTATAATAATAATGAAAATGCACGTCTTTGAGGATAGCAAGGCTTTTAAGCTAGCTGTAGTTCCAGTCTGACAGAGACAAACCAATTTAAAANCCTTGTTGAAGAGTTGGTGGAAGTTTGGTTTCATTTAGCTGGAAAACAAAGGTTTTGGTCTCCCAGAGCTTCTCTTATAATAGAGGTCTGATTTTAATTCTCAACTTGTGGCGTTCTAAGTCTGTACCTTTTGGGGTAAATCATCTACTTTAAGTCTCTCTGCTCAATATTAATGCAGGTCTCATCCTGTTGGTTTTTTTTTTTCCTATTCTGAGATATGGTCTCAGTGAGATGGACACCACAATCCCAAAATTCTCAGTCCTAGAAACTGAGGGAAGGGGAGGCCTCTCAGATGTTCCATTGTATTATTTAGTCAGGAAAATGAATTTAATCCTGGAGGCATTTAAGCTTCCTCATACTTGTAGGATTTCTGATCCCTCTGATGATCACCAGAGATGGACTCAATAGGACAGACATCACAATCCCAAAGTTCTCAGACCTAGAAACTGAGGGAAGGGGAGGCTTTGCAAATGTTCCACTGCATTACTTAGTCAAGAAAATGAATTGAAACCTGGAGACGTTGGAGCCACCTCATCCTTGTGAGATTCTGATCCCACTGATGATCACCAAAGAGATGGACATCACAATCCCAAAGTTCTCAGACCTAGAAACTGAGGGAAGTGGAGGCTTTGCAAATGTTCCATTGTATTACTTCGTCAAGAAAATTAACTGAATGCTGGAGGCAATTGAGCCACCTCATCCTCGTGGGATTTCTGATCCTTCTGATGATGGACTCAAACAGAAGACACATTTTTTCTTGCTCTCCACAGGCACTCTATGAATTGGGTGAAGCTCCTTCCAGTAGCTGAAGGGGGCCTACAGGAAGGCTGGGGAGGGACTATTCACAAGGACTTGTAATGACAGGAGAAGGGGGAATGGGTTCAAAGTGGCAGAGGGGAGATTTAAACGGGATGTTAGGAGGAAGTTCTTTACAGTGAGGGTGGCGAGACACTGGCACAGGTTGCTTGGGGAGGTTGTGGCTGCTCCCTCCCTGGATGTGTTCAAGGCCAGGCTGGATGAGGTCTTGAGCATCCTGATCTAGTGGGAGGTGTCCCTGCCTATGGCACAGGGGGGTTGGAACTGGCTGATCTTCGAGGTCTCTTCCAACCTAAACCATTCTATGAATCTGAGTTGTGGCAGCTAAGTGCTGGAAGTGAGCTGCCAACCCCACTGCTCCCTCACGCTGCTCTCAGCTTGGTTTGCTTCTCCCGACACGTAAAAGGCAGGAGCAACGCATTAATTACCATCCAATATTCTCAATCAACATCAACCATAAGATTCCCAGCCAGGCTCTTGATCACAAACTTAATCATGCCTAGCCCAAACTGATTCACTCTGATAAGTGGGACTCATTAAAAAGCCTCTGCTCTCACATCCTTAGACGCTTGCCAACTCTTGACACTTCTTTAAGTGGCAAACACCCAGCTGAAGCGAGCCCTACAGGGGCTGAGATGGCAGCACCCCTAAATAGGATGGACATTTGCCTTCATATGATTCAAACCAGCTTTAGAAGAAAGATGAATTGTGATCCAGCTCCATCGTTGCTGCATGGTGAGCTATTTCTGAAGCCCCCCCGTGATAACTCTTGGCCCTAGCAAGGAGTGGAAAAAAGCTGATGGAGGAAAGGAGCCATAAAAAATTAAAATACTTTCCTTTTTAATTTTTTTTTTTTTTTGCAGTTGGAAAAGGTAAAAAGTCATCCTGAGGGTAAGAAATAATTGAAAGAGTAATTATAGATCCCTGGGGGTATTTATGCACATCTCACTCCAGCGAGTTTAACTACTGAGCTTCATTTGGAACCTTCTCTCATCTTGTATAATAAGCTCTCAGCAACAGCTGAAGACTCCTGCTCACTTCATAGAATCAGTCAGGGTTGGAAGGGGGCACAAGGATCAGCCAGTTCCAACCCCCCTGCCATGCCCAGGGACACCCTACCCTAGAGCAGGCTGCCCACAGCCTCTGCCAGCCTGGCCCCAAACACCTCCAGGGAGCTGGCCCCAAACACCTCCCTGCAGGGGCAACCCATTCCAGCCTCTCACCACCCTCATGATGAACAACAACTTGCTAACATCCAATCTGAATCTCCCCACCTCCAGCTTTGCTCCATTCCCCCCACTCCTGTCACTACCTGAGAGCCTAAAAAATCCTTCCCCAGCTTTTTTGTAGCCCCCCTTCAGATACTGGAAGGCCACAAGAAGGTCACCTCAGATACCAAAAAAGATGGATTCAGTATGACTAATAAAGGGTCAAAACGCACAGGTGGCTTGGACAAAACACACACTGGGGTAGGAAGAGAATCAGGCATTGTTTCACCCATCAAGTGCAAGCAGCTAAGTCTTTCTGATGGAGAGTTTGGAAGGTCAGGCTGACTGCTCTGTAAATCACCACAGCCCATAAAACAACTCCAGGACAAGGCATCCATTACAGCAAATAAGGCCTTAAAACTTGCAGGCTTTTTTCTGCATCTCAGGAAAAGACGAAATGAAAGGAATCATAGATGAGGACTGGCTGAGGGAGCTGGGATTGGTCAGCCTAGAGAACAGATTTAATGCCAGGTCACCACCCAACCATGTCCCTCAGCACCACATCTCCACAGCTTTTAAATCCCTCCAGGGATGGGGACTCCACAGTTCCCCTGGGCAGCCTGTCCCAATATTTGGTTGCTCTTTCAGGGAAGAAATTGTTTCTCATGTCCAACCTAAACAGCCCCTGGTGAGGCCATTTCCTCTTGTCCTACCACTTGTTCCTTGGGAAGAGAGAAACAACCTTCTGCTCTGCCCTGCTGAGACCCCATCTTGAGCACTGCCTTCAGGTTTGGGCTCACCAGATGAAGAGGGACAGGGACCTGCTGGAGAGGGTCCAGGGGAGGGCTGTGAGGATGCTGAGGGGACTGCAGCACTGCCTGGGGAGGAGAGGCTGAGGGACCTGGGGCTGCTTAGTCTGCAGAGGAGAAGACTGAGAGGGGATTGAATCAGTTTGTATCTATCTGAGGGCTGGGGGTCAGGAGAGAGGGGGGACAGGCTCTGCTCACTGCTCCCTGCCATAGGCCAAGGAGCAGTGGATGGAAGCTGCAGCACAGGAGGTTGCAGCTCAACACAAGAGGCAACTTCTTGCCTGTGTGGGTCCCAGAGCAGTGGCACAGGCTGCCCAGAGAGGTTGTGGAGTCTCCTTGTGTGGAGGCTTTCCAGGCCTATCTGGATATGTTGCTGTGTGCCCTGAGCTAGATTGGATCTTTGAGTTCCCTTCCAACCTAAACCATTCTGCGATTCCATTTCAGGGCATTTGGACCAGATGACCTTTAGATGTCCCCCTCCAACCCAACCTGCCCTCTGAATTCTCTGGTGACAAGTGGCACATTTTCATTCCTGCAGCACGTGATGTGTTCTAAACAGAGGCCAATTCCTTGAGCAGTTCTGAGGGACTGGTTGCTACCTCAGGAATGATCCCTTTTTGAACGTTCACTAAAAGATTGATGTCACTCAGAGTTTGTAGAACAAACGGAATTTGCAGCCTTTGAAAATTAAATGCAAGCTCGTACCTGATTTATTAGAGAGATGTTGTAATCAATAATGGAACTGAAGCTTAAAAGCACCAAGTCTCATCTGACAACGGAGCATCTTCTTCATCTGCCCCCCCAACCCCTGCAGCAGGGAGCTTCTGGTACCACAGCATCTTTGGTTACAAGAGCCACTTTCTGCCCCAAGAGAGACCTCTCTTCCTCTTGACTCATTTATTTGCTCTTTACACCCAGTACCTGGGTAGAATTCATGTTGCTCTTTCACCCTGGCTTGGATCTCATCTCTTTTTTCTAAGCTGCACCTTTGATCCAAGGATTGAAGTGGCTTCGAACTGGCACTCAGGAAGCATTATCTGCAGAGATCATCCATTGCTTACCCTGCTTAATTAACTAATGAGCGACCTCCCTTTCTTGATGACCCCACCTGGAACACTGTGTGCAGCTCTGGAGCCTCCAGCACAAGCAGGGGCTGTTGGAACCAGTGCAGAGGAGGCCACCAAGATGCTCAGAGGGCTGCAGCAGCTCTGCTGTGAGGACAGGCTGAGAGAGTTGGGGCTCTGCAGCCTGGAGAATAGAAGACTGCCAGGAGACCTTGGAGTGGCCTTGCAGGATCTGCAGGGGGCTCCAGGAGGGCTGGGGAGGGACTATTGACAAGGGCTTGTGATGACAGGAAGAGGAGGAATGGATTTAAAGTGTCAGAGGGGAGATTGAAACTGGATGTTAGGAGAAAATTCTTAACAGTGAGGGTGGTGAGACACTGGCACAGGTTGCTCAGGGAGGTTGTGGCTGCTCCCTTGCTGGAGGTGTTCAAGGCCAGGCTGGATGAGTCCTTGAGTGACCTGTTCTAGTGGGAGGTGTCCCTGCCTATGGCACAGGGGGGTTGGAACTGGCTGAGCTTTGAGTTCCCTTCCAACCTCAACCATTCTATGATTCTATGAAGAGGTTCTTTGCAGTAAGGATGGTGAGACACTGATACAGTTTGCCCAGGGAGGTTGTGTAGCACAGAAGCACAGAATGTGATCAAAGTGTTCTTATTATCCTGATCTGATTTGATTGATAATAAATGAACCTAATTTCCTCAAGCTGAGTCTGTTTTGCCCACAACAAAAACTGGTGAGGGTCTGAGGGAGCTGGGAATGGTTAGTTTGAAAAAGAGGAGGCTGAGGGCAGAGCTCATTGCTATCTACAGCTACCTGAAGGGACATTGTGGAGAGGCTGCTGCTGAGCTCTGCTTAAAGGAACTGGAGGCAGAACAAGGGGGAACAGCCTCAAGCTGAGGCTGGGGAGGTTTAGATTGACATTAAAAAAAAGTTTTTCCTGGAGAGTGGCCAGGGACTGGAATGAGCTGCCCAGGGAGGTGGTGGAGTCCCCCAGCCTGGCTGTGCTTAGGGCTATGGTTTAAGGTGGACCTTGTAGAGCAGGGTTTTAAGTTGGACTTGGTGATCTTGGAGGGCTTTGCCAACCTGGATGTTGATTCTGTGATTTCCTTGTCCTTATCTCCACCCATGACTCTTTTGCTCTATTTTCTCTGCTTGTCCAGCCAAGGAGAGAAGTAGCAGAGCAGCTTTGGTGGGCACCTGGCACACAGCCCAGGTCAAACCACCCCAGCAAGTTACCTGTACAACATTTTCCACTTGTGGGCTGACCTTCAAAGGGAGACTCGAGGGCCAGCTACATCTCTCAGAGCTACGACTCAGCAGGCAATAAGGCTGCATTAAGGAAAAGGTCCTGATTAGCCAAGACTTAACCTCTGCTTCCCAGAAAAACGTGACAAAAGCTGTGGCTACCTTCGTGTCTGAAGATATGGACCATTAAACCTCACGTTAAAAGAAGAAAAGAAGGAGCAAAACATTTTAAAAAAAAAGAAAAAAAAAAGAAAAAAAAAAGGAAAAAAATAAGAAAAAAAAGGAAAAAAAAAAGAAAAAGAAAAAGAAAAGATGATCCTTAAGGGGAAAAAAAAAAAATCTGAGCTCATCCACAGAATGCATCTTACAGAATGAATATTTTTAGCGTAATGAGGAAAGCGAAATTGCTGCTGCACTTTTCTCCTTCAGAGGAATTTCTTTAACTGGTAAGTGCTGATTGAAATTTCGGCATTTCAGAAGATTGCATTGTTCAGAAACATCTCCTGCTGTAGGTTCAACTTCTGAGTTCCCTTCTAGATGCCAGGTAGAGATACATTCACACAGTGAGTAGAGGAGCAGATCCCACGCTCAAGCCCAGCGTGGTGGGAATTGGAAGGGACCTCTGGAAATCACATCTAGTCCACCCCACCCCACCTTGCAACCTCCAGGTGGGTTTGGAATCTCCAAATCCACCCAAGCACTGCCAGGTCACCACTAAACCATGTCCCTCAGCACCACATCTACACAAGCTTTTTAAAACCTCCAGAAATGGAGACTCCACTACTGCCCTGGGTAGCCTGTTCCAGGGCTTGAACAACCCTTTTGGGGAAGAAAATATTCCTAAAGCCCAGCTTAAACCTCCCCTACTGCATCTTGGGGGTCATTTCTTTTATTCCCAGCAGGTTTAACCCCTCCAGGAATGGAGACTCCACTACTGCCCTGGGTAGCCTGTTCCAGGGCTTGAACAACCCTTTTGGGGAAGAAAATATTCCTAAAGCCCAGCTTAAACCTCCCCTACTGCATCTTGGGGGTCATTTCTTTTATTCCCAGCAGGTTTAACCCCTCCAGGAATGGAGACTCCACTACTGCCCTGGGTAGCCTGTTCCAGGGCTTGAACAACCCTTTTGGGGAAGAAAATATTCCTAAAGCCCAGCTTAAACCTCCCCTACTGCATCTTGGGGGTCATTTCTTTTATTCCCAGCAGGTTTAACCCCTCCAGGAATGGAGACTCCACTACTGCCCTGGGTAGCCTGTTCCAGGGCTTGAACAATCCTTTTGGGGAAGAAATTACCCCTAAAGCCCAGCTTATACCTCCCCTATTGCATCTTGGGGATAATTCAATTTATTTCCCAGAGATTTAACTCCCCTAGGAATGGAGACTCCAGTACTGCCCCAGGCAGCCAGTTCCAGGGCTTGAACAATCCTTTTAGGGCAGAAATTATTCCTAAAGCCCAGCTTAACCCTCACCTACTAAATCTTGGGGGTAATGGAATTTATTCCCAGCAGGTTTTTGCTTGCCAATATCCATCAAAACAATTCTATGTTTTATGGGAATCCAGTCTGGTACCTTAGGTTAAGACACTGCCCTGTCACCTTAAATCCCAGGCAGCTACACAGTGTCCAGGGGTGACATAAGTGTTGAAGAAATAACCTACATTTAGCATCCAAATCATTTTCTCGTCACAAAAAGTCTGTGTTTGCTTCCAAAATCCACATCAGCTTTGCCTGGTTAAGATTCTTTGCACACTGGAAGCTACTGAAATACAAGAGAGGTCATTTAACTACAATCACTCCAACACCTGGTTTGATGTATTTGGGTCTCTAATTCTCTTGCCTGATGATTTAGGTTGGAAGGAACCTTAAAGACCATCCAGTTCCAACCCCTCTGCCGTGTTCAGGGACTCCTCCCACTAGCTCAGGTTGCTCAAAGCCTCACCCAACCTGCCCTTGAATGATAGAATCAGTCAGGGTTGGAAGGAACCACAAGGATCAATCAGCTCCAACCCCACTGCCATGCCCAGGGACACTGTACCCTAGAGCAGGCTGCCCACAGCCTCTGCCAGCCTGGCCAAAAACACCTCCAGGGATCTGGCCCCAAACACCTCCCTGCAGGGGCAACCCATTCCAGCCTCTCACCACTCTCATGCTCAACAACTTCCTCCTCACATCCAATCTGAATCTCCCCACCTCCAGCTTTGCTCCATTCCCCCTAGTCCTATCATTCCCTGACAGCCTATAAAGTCCCTCCCCAGCTTTTTTTGGAGGCTCCTTCAGATCCTGGAAGGCCACAATAAGGTCACCTGGGAGCCTCCTCTTCTCCAGACTCTTTCAGTCTGTCCTCATAGAAAAAGTGCTGCAGCTCTTGAACATCCACAGCCTCCCTGGATGTCTCACCCTCACTGGAAAGAATTCCTAATCTCTAGTCTAAGTGTTCCCTCTTGCATCTTAAAGCCATTGCCACTCAAGCCCTTGCAACCAGTCCCTCCCCAGCTTTCTTGTAGCCCTCCCCCTTTCAGGCACTGGTACCAGCAAAGAAATGGTCACTTTATTCCTATCATTACCTCGATGAATAAAATCAACCTCAGAGACTACAAACACTTCCTCCACTGAGCAAACAACACAGCTTGACAGGCTGGAGTGATATCAGGAGATAATCACATCCCTGAGACATTTAAACGTACAGGATGAGTACCACTGCCAGCATATGATTATCTGCTGATAAGAAGAAACCCTGCTGCAGAAAACTCATTATGGGGGATGAAAAGCTGTGTTTATTGTCCCTGAATACAGAGCTGGCAGCCAGGTTACAGGGAATCATAGAATCAAACTAGGTTGGAAGAGACTCCCAAGCTCATCCAGTCCAACCTAGTATCCAGCCCTAGCCAATCAACCAGACCATGGCACTAAATGCCCCAATCCAGGCTTTGCTTGAGCACCTCCAGGGATGGGGACTCCACCACCTCCCTGGGCAGCCCATTCCAATGCCACTCACTCTCTCTGTGCACAGCTTCCTCCTAACATCCAACCTGAACCTCCCCTGGCACAACTTGAGGCTGTCTCCTCTTTCTGTTGCTGGTTGCCTGGAAGAAGAGCCCAACCCCACCTGGCTACAACCTCCCTTCAGGCAGCTTTAGACAGCAATGAGGTCACCCCTGAGCCTCCCTCCTCCAGAGGAGGGTTTGTTTCATGCCATCAATACTTGAGGTGACTACCCAGAGTTTGTGTCTACTCCCTAAGGTTATTGCCCACACAGGACACAGAGATGAGGTTGCTCAGCATTTAACCTTCTTGCCATTGGAATGGGCTGCCCAGGGAGGTGGTGGGGTTCCATCCCTGGAGGTGTTCAAGCAAAGCCTGGATGGGCACTGAGTGCCATTGGCTAAGGGCTGGATGAGCTTGAATGTCTCTTCCAACCTGGCCTATTCTATTCTATTCTATTCTAGAGCAACCTGATCTAGTGGGAGGTGTCCCTGCCTATGCCAGGGGGTTGGAACTGGATGATCTTTGAGGACTCTTCCAACCTAAACCATTCTATGATTCTATTCCATCTCATCCCACTCCATTCCATTCCATCCTTCTCTCATGAGCTCCACTGATTAATTGAGAGGAAACCACTTCCACTGACTGAGAAGTTTCATGGCATCAGTTCTTGAGGTTACTGCTCAGCTGGTGAGATATTTTGGGTTATCCTGAGCAAAATACATCACAGGACACAGATGAGCTTACACAGCATTTCACCTTCTCCCAGCAGCTCAAGTGACTGACTCAGATGCTGCCACTTCCAGGGAGAATGAAATTATATAGAAGGGTTAGGTGATAGGTGGGACTCGATGATCCTAGAGGTCTCTTCCAACCTGATTAATTCTCTGATCTGACCATCAAGAAAATCCACCAAAAAAAAAAAAAATTATATATATTCACCCAAACCATCATTATAGAATACAGGATGGCCTTATAGATAAGGAAAAAAAGTCTTCAAACTGTCACCACACTCACCCCAAGTCTGTCACTCCTCAGTAAGGATACAAATAAGAAGCCTGCATGTAGAAATATTTTCCTCTCCTGCCAACACAGCCTCAGTTCCAAAAGGAAACCCAACTCCTGCCAACACAGCCTCAGCTCCAGAAATAAAACCAATCTGTTCTGGGACAACCTCTTCCTCCAGGAAACTTTCTGCAAGGTCATCTCTTCCAGAATGGTCATTCCCTTCAACCTTTAAACTGCATCAGCAAGGCTTTTGCTACTGATTTACTCTACCAAACATGGTGCATGGAGACTCTTTCTGTGATGGCTTCATCCTCCCTGTCCAAATCTGGGCTTCCCAATAGCAGGCAGACAGGGACAGAGCAGATGAAGCACAGCAAAGGGGGACTGGATCATCTACGTGAAGAGAACCTCACATTGCTTGGCCTGGAGAAAGGAAGGTTCAGGATGGACCTTATTTGATGGGGGTTGTAAAGGCAGAGCCCAAACCCTTCTCATTGGTACAATTAAACACCAGAACACACTTTTCTTTCTTGTGATGGTGACAGAACACTAGAACAGGTTGCCCAGAGATGTTACCCTTGGAGACCTCCGAGCTCCTCCAACCTTGGAGACCTTCCAGCTCCTCCAACCTTGGAGACCTTCCAGCTCCTCCAACCTCGGAGACCTCCTAGCTCCTCCAACCTCGGAGACCTTCCAGCTGCAACTGAACACAACCAACGGCAACATGCTCCGGCTGCCCCAGCTCTGGTCATGGTTGGGCTCTGGAGTCCTTTGTCATCCTCAGTCTTCCTTTAATGCAGATACTTCTCCCAGTGAAGACTAAAATGTATGTTGGGGGGGGTGGTGGTGGGGAAATGGTTTAAGTTAAATTAAAAACACTGCCAAAGAATTCCCAAGCACACACATTTAAACTTCATTTGGGGTGTTCAGACAGGACCTTTCTTTCCCTACCTGCTGCCAGGCTCACCACAAGGAGACACAAACAGAAAGTTGACCCTGCCCAGTGCCTTCAGTTTTGTGCCAGAATCAAAATCAAATGTAAGGACTGTGTAACTTCCAGGCAGCCACTACTACTTTGCCCTGCCAACTCTATCTCACTCAGCAAAATGTCAAGTGCAGATACCTGGACAAGAGGTTTCTGCATCATAATCTTCTCTCAGAAGTACTTGAAAGCACTTGGACTTCTACCTCCCTGTGCCACCGAAGGCATGAATTTACCTGCAGAGAAATGCCCTTTTCTCCTCTTCTTTTGAGGATGTCACTCACCTCCTGGAGCCCCAGCCCACTAAAATGGGTTGTTTTTAGATATAAGTGCTTTAAATCATTTGTATTTTGTTCTTTTTTGGGGTTTCTTTTTGGTTTTGTTGTTTCTTTTTTTTTCCCCAATAGTAAACCCATCAAGCAATAAAAAACAAACAAACAAACAAACAAACAAAA
>VWZI01022033.1:226301-236512 GCA_013396835.1 Psilopogon haemacephalus | reverse complement strand
AAAAAAAAAAAAAAAAAAAAAGAAAAATCATTCTGATTAAAGTGATGTATGGAAGAGGGTAGGTTGCTGTTTTGTCTTGGCAAACACTGGCAACACAGCTATTGATTATGGGGACAGACTGAAGGAGTTGAGGCTGTTCAGTTTAGAGAAGAGGAGGCTCTCAGGTGACCTGGTGTCCCTTTAAGGACCTTCCTGAGCCACTGTGTGGCATACAGACATCCTGTGCATGCAGCTGATGGAAATCTGTGTCACTCCATGAGCTGGAATGATGTTCTTCTGTCCCAACTGGTCATGACTGCATCCAGTTTTAGAGCTCCTATTGGAAGAGGGATGTGGACATGCTGGAGTGTGTCCAGACAAGGGCCATGAGGATGCTCAGAGGGCTGCAGCACCTCTGCTATGAGGACAGACTGAAAGAGTTGGGGCTGTGCAGGCTGGAGAAGAGGAGGCTCCCAGGTGACCTTCATGTGGCCTTCCAGGATCTGAAGGGGGGTACAAAAAAGCTGGGGAGGGACTTTTTAGGCTGTCAGGGAGTGACAGGACTAGGGGGAATAGAGTAAAGTTGTAGGTGGGGAGATTGAGATTGGATGTGAGGAGGAAGTTCTTCACCATGAGAATGGTGAGAGCCCCCGTCCCTGGAGGTGTTTAGAGGCTGGATGAAGCACTTAGTGCCATTGTTTAGTTGTCTAGAAGGTTTAGGTGATAGGTTGGACTCTATGATCCTAGAGGGCTTTTCCAACCTGCTTAATTCTGTGATTCTGAGCTTGGCCTCAGCTCCTGCTTCTCAGAGAATTTCTGCCTGATGACAATACCTGTAAGTGAGCAATGGTTGCTGCTGTCTCCCTCCAAAGACAATGGCAGGAGAACCATCAAGGTGAGATGGTAATTTGAGCAACACACTTACAGCCCCAAGCCCTTCTCCTCCAAAGGCATTACAGTTACAAATTCATAAAATATGTTGGGCTGAAAGGGACCTTAAAGCTCATCCAGTTCCAACCCCCTGCTAAGGGCAGGGACACCTTCCCCTAGCCTGTGTTGCTCAAGACTTCATCTAACCTGGCTTTGAACACCTCTAGGGAGGGGTCATCCACAACCTCCTTGGGTAACCTATTCCACTGTCTCCCCACCCTCACTGGAAAGAATTTCTTCCTAATCTCCAGTCTAAATTTGCCTTCTTCCAACTTAAATCCTTTCCCCCTTGTCCTGTCTCCTTCTCTGGAAGGCTTTCAAAGCCTGTCTGGATGTGTTCCTGTGTGATCTGAGCTAGATTGGATGGTTCTGCTCTAGCAGAGGAGTTGGATTCAATGAGCTCTTTGAGCCTCTTCCAACCCCTGACATCTCATAACTGAGGACTGTCCAAACTGAGGACTGTCCAGCATCAAATTGTTATATTCCTTTCTGCTGCTGTGAGCCAGAAGGGCTCCAAGAAATTAGAAGATAACTGGGCTGGATCATATACTGCCAGGGTACAGCTCTTGCTACCCCTGCAATCCAGCCATCAAACCACTCTTCCTAAGAGCTGGAAAGCCTGGATTTCCAGTTTGGCCAGGTTTATATATTTTATTTAATATCTTAATGGAGAAGAAGCACTCCACAGAGCCGAGAAGAGAGAGATGTAGCTCCCAGGAAGGGACTGAAGCCTGTTTCCAGAGGCGCCAGACCCTCTCAGGAGGGGAAGGGGGGGGAGAAAAAAAAAATAAAACCAAGAATTAAAGTTTCATCCCTCTTAAAATGGCAATAAAGAAAGAGACTCTGCTTTGGCCCCAGTCCTCCCTCACACGCACGCCACACTTCAATTCCACCCTTATCGTTTCTGGGCTCCAAAGCCTTCCTGATTGAAACCCAGTCAAGCTGTAAGCCCTTCTCAGCTGATTTCCCCACACAGCCTGCTGCCAGACAGCTGCCATTCCTTCAGGACATGGTCTGGTTCTCTTGAAGTATTGCAGAAGGCAGGACCTTAAGAGACCTTAAATCTTCATTACAAACGCCAGCGCTGAAGGTGCTGCCGGCAGCGATCATCCACCCCAGGCTCCATCCAGAGGCACAGAACCCACCTTTCAAACCCAGCTCCAACACTCCTCCTCTTACAGAGTGATAGAATTGCTCTTGGAAGAGGCCTCTAAGACCATCGCTCCCCTGATACCAACTGTGAATCTCTCCTGGTGCAGCTGAAGCTCTGTTTCACACAGCTCTGCCCCACAAGCTAAAATCCAAAGCATTCTGCCTTTCCTCCTGGATCAAAAGTACAGATAGCAACACATTTTGGGGTGACAAAAAGCTCAGTGTGAGGCTGCAGTGTGAGTGCAGCCCAGACAGCAGCTGTGTGCTGGGCTGCAGCAAGAGCAGCTGTGGGCAGCAGGGCAAGGGAGGGGATTGTGCCCCTTGGCTCTGCTCTCCTCACACCCCACCTGCAGCACTGTCTGCAGCTCTGCAGCCCCCAGCACAAGCAGCACATGCAAGGCTTGGAGCCAGTGCAGAGATTGCCACCAAGATGCAGCTGAGAGGGCTGCAGCAGCTCTGCTCTGAGCACAGGCACAGAGAGTTGGGGCTCTGCAGCCTGGAGAGGAGAAGGCTGCCAGGAGACCTTGGAGTGGCCTTCTAGGCTGTCAGGGAGTGACAGGACTAGGGAGAATGGAGCAAAGCTGGAGGTGGGGAGATTCAGATTGGACATGAGGAGGAAGTTCTTCAGCACGAGAGTGGTGAGAGGCTGGAATGGGTTGCCCCTGCAGGGAGGTGTTTGGGGCCAGATCCCTGGAGGTGTTTTTGGCCAGGCTGGCAGAGGCTGTGGGCAGCCTGCTCTAGGGTAGGGTGTCCCTGGGCATGGCAGGGGGGTTGGAACTGGCTGATCCTTGTGGTCCCTTCCAACCTTGACTGATTCTATGATTCTCTTCATCTCACATCCCTCACCCAGTGACTCATCTTTTACCTGTTGCTCAACTGCATGGGCACACATTGGGAAGAAGATCCACATCCACGTGGATGCTGGAGGCATTTGGCCACGTTTTCATGGCACCAAAAAAGCTGCACATGGCCTCCCCAGAGGCTCCCAGAACATTTGCAGACCTCGAGGTGCATAAATTAGTGGTGCTGCAGAAGGCGACCCTAATTTATGCACTCACTCTGGACCCAATTAGTTCCTCTGCAACTGAATGCCAAACAGATTTTCTTCATAAAGTAGAACACATCATAGCTAATATTTATATGAAAGTCAGACTCTTAACTCTGTCACTTTGCCTTACCAACTCCTGACTTGGAGATGAGAGTTTTGAAATTGGCTTTTTTAGTAATTTTTTTTTTTTTCTTCTCCCCATAAGCAACAGTGGCAGAACGTGGGAAAGAGCATAGAAGCAATCATAGAATCAGCCAGGGTTGGAAGGGACCACAAGGATCAGCCAGTTCCAACCCTCCTGCCATGCCCAGGGACACCCTACCCTAGAGCAGGCTGCCTACAGCCTCTGCCAGCCTGGCCAAAAACACCTCCAGGGATCTGGCCCCAAACACCTCCCTGGGCCACCCATTAGAGCCTCTCACCACTCTCATAGTGCAGAACTTCCTCCTCACATCCAGTCTGAGTCTCCCCACCTCCAGCTTTACTCTGTTCTNTGGACATTTTCCAGCATCTCCACATCCCTCTTCTAATAGGGGCTCCAAAACTGGCTGCAGTAATGATCAGTTGAGACAGATGAACATCATTCCAGCTCATGGAGTGACACAGATTTCCATCAGCTGCATGCACAGGATGTCTGCATGCTGCACAGCAGCTCAGGGAGGTCCTACAAGGGACATCAGAAGGTGGCCAGGGAGGTGGTGGAGTCTCCATGCCTGCAGGTGTTGAAACAACATGTAGATGTGGCGCTTTGGAGCATGATTTAATGCTCATGGTGGTTTTAGTTTGATGATCTGACAGATCCTTTTCCAAGTGAAACTGTTCTATGGTTCTACAAACTTGCTGGGGTCTCTACAAGCTTGCTTCTCTCCAACAGGGAGTAGTCCACTCCACCTTCCACAGGTTACACTTTAGTGAGCAGCAGACAGCTGTCAGGGGCTCTCTATCTTGATTATACTCTTGCTAATATTTTAATCTTTTCCAGCCCAGATGGCTTCATTCCTTGGTTAAGGCTGAGACATGCCTGAGTGCTTGCAAGCTGAGGCTCTATCAAGAGAGGTGACATGGTAAATTGGGAGGGGGGGGGAAAAAAGAAAAGTAAAAACCCCACAAGACAAGTGGTGATGACATCTGTGCCTCTGATGTGTCTCACTCAAGTTGGGAACCAGAAATCCTGCAGGGCTGTCTGTGTTCTTGTGGCAGTTCTCTATCAACACCTCCAACTGCAGTTGCAGTCTTACTGCAGGTATCTCCCATGCAGTTTGGCACTTTAAGTTAAGGTGTAGAGAGCAGCGAGAGGGTGAAAGGGACCAGACTCTGCAGCAAAGTATTAGAAGTGGACTGAGGTTTGTACAGTTGAAATAAATATATAGATATAGATATATGTGGGATATGCTCCAATACTATGCAGACAGAATCCTAGAATCAGTCAGGGTTGGAAGGGACCACAAGGATCAGCCAGTTCCAACCCCCCTGCCGTGCCCAGGGCACCCTACCCTAGAGCAGGCTGCCCACAGCCTCTGCCAGCCTGGCTGCAAACACCTCCAGGGATGTGGCCTCAACCACCTCTCCTGGGCCACCCATTTGACAGCCTAGAAGATTAGTGACAAACAGGTTTTGTCTATGAAGTGGACCAGGAGCTGATCTCAGAAGAAGAACAAGTAAGATGGGAGACCACTTCTCTATGTCCTCTCTGAAAAGGGCAGCTGAAGATATTGCTGTTCCACATGAAATCATGGAATCATAGGGGGTGGAATGGACCTCTGGAGGTCACCTAGTCCAACATCCCTCCTAAAGCAGGTATGCTTAGATCAAGTTGCACAGGGGCACATCCAGGTGGCTTCTAAAAGTCACTCTAGAAGACAACTGTGCAACCTTTCTAAGCAGCCTGCTCCACACTCACAGTAAAGAAATTTCTCCTTAAGTTCAAGTGAAACCTCCTGTGTTCCAGTTTGTACCTGTTTTCCCCTTGTCTTGTGACTAACCATCACTGAGAAGATCTCAGCCTCATCCTCATGACTTCTACCCTTTAGATATTTACAAGCATTGCATAGATGCCCTCTGGGGCTGCTCTTCTCCAGGCTGAACATTCCCTGGTCTTTAAGCCATAAATATTTATAGTGGCTGTGAGCTAAAAACAAGGTCTGAGGTGTGGTGGCACACCACAAATGCACTGAGTCACTTCAGGCCCCGAGCAAATCCTTTTCTTTGGATATTTAATTGAAATGAGCCACTTTGATTTTGGTGGATCTCTACCTTAGCTTCACTCTTTGGCCTGACAACCTTTGGTCAAGACTTAGAGCATACTAAAATTTTCACACAAGCATTTTAGAGCAGAACAACAACAACAACAAATTTCCACCATTCTATTTTTACAGCCAGAAGGGGAAATCCCACATCAAGGAGTACACCTGCAATACAGTTGCCCCAACCAGCACTCTCATTTTGCATCCCACACACACCAGGCCATTAGCTTCTCGAGGCCAAAAAGTTATCCAGAGCCCTGCAGAAATCCACTTTCTGCTCAGGAACAATTTGTTTTAAGCACACAGCTCCACAATGAAGTTTGGCATTCCTTAAGCAGAGGGCAGTGTTACATCAGAAAATGGTTATTAGAAGTTGCATCATCTAGAGGATGGGAAATTACTTTGTGTATTATTGCAACCTGAAAAGATATATTCCAGGGGGGGTTCCATATATATATATATATATACACACACAGATTATAAATATCTTTAAAGAAATCTAAATATCTATAGATAAATATATCTAAATAACTGAACAAGTCTCCCTATATAAATATTTTTAGAGATCTCTCTCTCTTTCTAAAGTCTCAGAAACTACAACTGAGAATTGTAACTAGGAAGGCAATCATCTCCCACACACACTTTGCCAAGAAAATAATCTTCTTGTCAATGCATTGCTTTGCTTTAACCAAATCCTTTCCCTAACCCCTTGCTCAAACACAGTCCCAGAAGGTTTTCTCTGTACTGTGTCCAGTTTTGGTCCCCTCAATTCAAGAGAGATGTTAAGGTACTGGAAGGTGTCCAGAGAAGGGCAAGAAAGCTGGGGAGGGACCTGGAGCACAGCTACCTAAAGGGTAGGGTTGGGCTCTTATCCCAGGCAACCAGCAACAGAAGGAGGGGACACAGTCTCAAGTTAGGCCAGGGGAGGTACAGGCTGGATGTTAGAAGGAAGTTCTTGCCAGAGAGAGTGGCATTGGAATGGGCTGCCCAGGAAGGTGGTGGATTCCCCATCCCTGGAGCTGTTCAAGACAAACCTGGATGGGGCACTTAGTGCCATGGTCTGGTTGATTGGCTAGGGCTGGGTGATAGGTTGAGCTGGATGAGCTTGGTGGTCTCTTCCAACCTGNGCTTTTGGTCCTCCTGGCTCCTGCAATCCCTGAGCATTCTGCTGATGCTGCCCCTCTTAATGGAAAAGTTGGAGCTCAGAAACCTGTTGGGAGATAACATTCACCAGCAGCCCTAAAACCTTTCTCTAGCACTTTGATAGTTGTCCTCCATTCAGATGCTCCTTGCTTGCACAGAGATGTTATTCTCTAGCAGTGAGGCACTTCAGATGGGAAGTGTTATCTGTTCCTAACTGACATCTTCCACTAAATGGAACATTTAATTAATTTGGTCCCAGGCCAGTCTGATCTCCTTGGCTTGCGTGAAGGCGGCAAAAGCAACTTGCAACTCCCTGGGACTGCCTCCTTTCCTCCTCCTCCCCTTTAAAAAAGGGACTTTTTAGTTGTTTACAGACTTGGTACAAGAAAATCCAAGCTGCTATGGTGACACATCATTAGTTAAAAATACACCACAGCATAAAGAGCTTTAGCAGAGAGAGAGAGATAGAGCGCCTTAGAATGCAGAATTACCCTCAAAAGGCTTAGGAAGAAAAACTCAAGTCATCTGGAAAGTGGTGATTTTTACTGCTACAGGCTGTAGCAGAAGACAAAAAGAGAGGAAAAAAGAAAAAAACAAAAAAGGATTGCAACCACTTTGTGCATTACTACAACTAAGTGAAGTTGGTACAGTTCACCGTGTCAAAAATACAGTAAGAGGAGTTACAAATACTTGAAGCTCATCTCAGTTCTGGAGCCTCCACCACAAGAAGGATGTGGAACTGATGTAGCCAGCGCAGAGGAGACCTACAAAGATGCTCAGAGGGCTGCAGCAGCTCTGCTCCTAGAGTTGTGACTCCGCAGCCTGGAGAAGAGACCTTGCAGTAGCCTTCCAGGATCTGAAAGGGGCTACAAGAGGGCTGGGGAGGGACTATTAATAAGGCCTTGTTATGACAGGATGAGGAGGAATGGGTTTAAGCTGGCAGAGGGGAGATTGAAACTGGATGTTAGGGGGAAGTTCTTTCCAGTGAGGAAAGTGGCAAGACACTGGCACAGGTTGCGGATCACAGAAGCACAGAATGTGATCAAAGATCACATTCTTTGACCACATTATGTGCTCCACAACCTCCCTGGAGGTGTTGAAGGCCAGGCTGGATGAGATCTTGAGTGAGCTGTTCTAGTAGGAGGTGTCCCTGCCTATGGCACAGGGGGGTTGGAACTGGCTGAGCTTTGAGGTCCCTTCCAACCTAAACCATTCTATGATCTCACACAGCCAGGTCTAGCAGTCTTTGATCACATTCTGTGCTCCACAACCTCCCTGGAGCTATTGAAGACCAGGCTGGATGAGATCTTGAGTGAGCTGTTCTAGTAGGAGGTGTCCCTGCCTATGGCACAGGGGGGTTGGAACTGGCTGAGCTTTGAGCTCCCTTCCAACCTAACCCATTCTATGATTCTTAAAATGCAGATGGCAAACACAGGGTGGGTAAAAGGTCTGACTCCAACCCACAAGGATGTGAAAGGTGCCTGTCTGTGACCGGTGCCAGGCTCACACAGGAGCGGGGGGGAAAAAAAGAAAAAAAAAAAAAGAAAAAGAAAGAAAGAAAAAAAAAAGACTAAGTAATTTGTGAGTTGCAGAAAGCACTGAAGACAAAGAGATGAGAATCCAGCGGAGATGACAGCATCTCCTTGGGAGCTGCTCCGTGCGCGGCACAGAGCCACTTCTGCACGCACGCCGCACCTAGGGGCTGCCAGGAGGACGTGATGAGTTCTGACAGCAACAAAGAGACAGCATTAAAGGAGGGGATGCCCAGGCTTAGTCCGGATCTACAGCTCTGTCTGAAAACACCAAAGCAACTTCCAGATCTGAGCAACGCCGCGCCGGAGAGGGAAGTGGCACAGCTGCTGTCTGGAGTTATTTGTAAGGCTGCTTAACCGCTCGGAGCTGCCGCAGACTCCTCCGGCAGCTGCAGGGATCCAGGAACCTTTTTGAGGAAAGGCAAATGTGGCCAGAGGTCTTTTAGGAGAAGAACATTTACACCTCACCCCCTCCCTTCCAACCACAGAAATTCACACTCCAGTAATTGATTGTGAAAGCCAGCGGATGAATTTTCACGAGGCAGCACCCATCCACACTGCAGGTGTGTATTGGGTTTAAGCTAGCCCCCCCTGAGCTCAAAAGCTCAATAAATACTTAATTTGATCTGGAAGTAAAAGAGAGAATCTTTAACAATAAATAGAAGGTAAGGGATCCTGGGCTGCATCAGGAGAAGCATGGCCAGCAGGTTGAGGGAGGTGATTCTCCCCCTCTACTCTGCTCTGCTGAGACCCCACCTGAAGTACTGTGTCAAGTTTTGGAGCCTCTATTACAAAAGGGATGTGAACACTCTGGACCACGTCCAGAGAAGGGTCATGAGGATGCTCAGAGAGCTGCAGCACCTCTGCTACGAGGACAGACTGAAAGAGTTGGGGCTGTGCAGGCTGCAGAAGAGGAGGCTCCCAGGGGACCTTATTGTGGCCTTCCAGTATCTGAGGGAGGCTACAAAGAAGCTGGGGAGGGACAAAATACCCACCCCCTTTTATAGTAGCCTCAGTAGGAAGTGGGAGGAGGCTAAACACAACACCTGGGGACAGGTCAGACCACCCCCAGGGAGCAGTCAGACTCCAGTTCCATGTAAGCTTTAAGCCTGTACAATGTGCCATAGCCACAAGCCCTTCTGCTTTAGTGCACCATGTCACAGGCATGGTCCAGGATCCTCTCTGCAGGAACAGCTGAGGCTTCAGGGGCTGCACATCACCACATCCATCCCCGGTTTGCGTGTAGCTTAATTAAAGGGCAACTGTAATTAGTGCACGACATGGAGGTCTCCAACAGATGCAGAGAGTAACCCCCCAATACCCCAACCAACCTCACGTATCCCTTGTGCGTCCTTGGTGGCTCAGTCATTCCCTTCCAATATCATTCCAGCTTAAAAAAAAAGCAGCTTAGCTGAGCTAATCAATAGAGGCCCTGTTATAAATTGATAAGAGAGACTGCAGCTGGCTGTAAAATGGAACACAATGAAGTGCAACAGAAGTCAAGAACAAGGCAAAAAAAAAAAAAACCCCAACAATAATAGAGAATCCAGAGCAGGTCTTCATATGTGCTGGTTGTAACAAAGAGCACACTGACTGAGCTCAGAGAGAAGCTGTGCTGAGCTGGAGCAAAATGTGACCTGCCTCCAAGAGAGTGAAAGCCTTTTAAGATGCCTCAATGCCAAAGACAGGCAAATGTAAGATCTTGATCACAGAGGCACAGAATGGTTTGGTTAGATGAGACTTGAAAGACTGTAGGGTAGGGTGTCCCTGGGCATGGCAGGGGGGTTGGAACTGGCTGATCCTTGTGGTCCCTTCCAATCCTGACTGATTCTATGAATGCCAGGGAGGGGCCATCAATTACACATTGATGTGCAGAAATGAAATGATGATCAAGACATTCTCGGAGCAGCAGCAAAAAGAATTCCTCATCTGAGATACTCAACGATGAGGACCAGAGTTAACTTTCAAGGAGTGGGGGGGGCATAAACTCAGCACCCAGCCCACTGCTGTGAAGCCCCTAGAAGAAAGTTCATCCAGAAAAGGTGAAATAGATGCTAGAGTGACATTTTCTAAGAGGAAAAGAGGGGGCTCCAGCCATCAGCCTCTGAAGAAGTGTTTTAATTCTGGGATAACAGACTGTGCCAAAGCCTAAATAAATACAAAAATTTAAAAAAAAAAAAAAAA
>VWZI01022033.1:214161-224260 GCA_013396835.1 Psilopogon haemacephalus | reverse complement strand
CCTATTTAGCAGCTCAGGAGTTGTCCTCAGTAAAAAAAAAAAAAAAAAAATAATTAATTAAAAAAAAAAAAAAGCTTTTATACAGTTCCTTTCTACTTTTAAGCTCACCTAACAACAGTAAGGCAGAAATTAAGTAGAAGACAGAAGGAAGGAAAGCTGAAGCCCAAATGATAAGCAGCAGTAGCACTCACCTCTAAGCATAAGGCAGCTGTGAAATGTTCTTCATGTTATCTGGAGGACACACATTTATTTGGCTGTTTACAGGGGTCTCCACTGAAAATCCCAACTGGATTTTCCACCCTACCTCATGGGTGTAGAAAATTCAGTCAATAAGGAAGGGTGAAGTAGGGGGAAAGCAAAGAAGAACCACCAGGACCTGACCTGCCCTTGCCAGAGCCTCAGCATCTCTATCATTCAATAGGGGCATGAGGATACTCAGAGGGCTGCAGCACCTCTGCTGTGAGGACAGACTGAAAGAGTTGGGGCTGTGCAGGCTGGAGAAGAGGAGGCTCCCAGGGGACCTTCTTGTGGCCTTCCAGGATCTGAAGAAAACCCACAGAAAAGCTGGGGAGGGACTTTTTGGGCTCTCAGGGAGTGGCAGGACTAAAAGGAATGGAGCAAAGCTGGAGCTGGAGAGATTCAGACTGGATGTGAGGAGGAAATTGTTGAGCATGAGAGTGGTGAGAGCCTGGAATGGGTTGCCCAGGGAGGTGTTTTTGGCCAGGCTGGCAGAGTCTGTGGGCAGCCTGATCTAGGGTAGGGTATCCCTGGGCATGGCAGGGGGGTTGGAACTGGCTGATCCTTGTGGTCCCTTCCAACTCTGACTGATTCTATGATTCTAAGAACCAGGACCTGCCTATGCCAGAGGAGGCAGAGCCTCAGCACCTCTATCTTTCAATAGCAACTTGGAATCAAGGCTGAGGAGTCTTGACCTAGCAATCCAAGCACCAGTCTAAACCTCACTCAGTTTAGTGGCTCTTCATTGTAGCAATGAGCAGTTTAAACATCCCATCATAATTGCTCCTGACCATAATCATCCAACAGCCATTAGCTGTTTATCTTGGAAAATTAATCCTCCAAGGGTGACCCTCGTGTCCAAAATATGCTCTTCAGTCATGAAGAAACCGTTGATAAATTATTCCAAGCTGGTCCACAGAGCCACTTTTAGTGGCATTTTATCATCAAAGTTGCCTTCCCTTTAATCAAGGGCTAATGCAACATGAGATCCTTCAACGTGGGGCTGTGCCACGAGATAAAGCCAAGCAACCTTCAAAAAGGCTGGAAAGTAGCAATTTGCACACACAAACACAAGATTTAGGGCTCCCATCACAACCTGCATCATCAATCACAGGCAGCAGGGGCCTTAACAGGGCTGTTTTCAGAGCATATCAAACTCGGTGACACCTTAACCTCCTTGTAAGGCCAGGATAATCTCTCCACAAAAATCAAAGGAGGGCAGAAGGGCAGATTTGCTTCATGCAGAAAATACTCACTGCATCACATTGCAGTGGGGATAGGGAGGGGATTGTCCCCTTGGACTCGGCTCTGGTGAGGCCACACCTCGAGTATTGTGTTCAGTTTTGGGCACTTCATTGCAAGAAGGATGTGGAAGTGCTGGAACCAGTGCAGAGGAGCGCAAGGAAGCTGGGGAAAGGACTGGAGAATAAAGCTGATGAGGAGTGACTGAAGGAGCTGGTTAGTGTGAGGAAGAGGAGCTCCAGTGCTGCACAAGACCAGAGATGTGGAGGTGCTGGAGCAGGTCCAGAGGAGGGCAAGCAAGCTGAGGAAGAGCCTGGAGAAAAAATCTGATGAGGAGTTACTGAAAGAGCTGGGGATGGTTAGTATGAGGAAGAAAAGGCTGAGGGGAGACCTCATTGTTCTCTACAGCTACCTGAAAGGAGGTTGTGGGGAGGCTGCTGCTGGGCTTTTCTCAAAGGTAGTGATAGAACAAGAGGGAATGGTCTCAAGCTGCAACTGGGTAGGTTTAGATTGGACATTAGGAGATTTTTTTTTTTATTTTATTTTTTTTTCCAGCAAGAGTGGTCAGGCATTGGAATGAGCTGCCCAGGGAGGTGGTGGAGTCACCCACCCTGGATGTGTTTAAGAGTGATTTGGATGTAGTGCTTGAGGATATGGTTTAAGGATGAGCTTTGTGGAGTAGGGATAAGAGTTGGACTCAATTATCTCCATGGGTCCCTTCCAACCCTTAACATCCTCTGATCAGGGATAAGGGTTGGACTCAATGATCTCCATGGGGCCCTATGAGTAGGGATCATGGTTGGACTTGATGATGCTAGGAGTCTTTCCCAACCAGAATGTCTCTGTGCTTCTGTGAGTAAGGGCACTGCCACCTCACTGACAGCATTTTCAGCCCCCTATTCCCACTAAGGGAACAGAGACCACACATTTTCACACACACCCTGAAATACATCATGCTCCCCAAGCTCTGCACAGCTCCAGGAGAAAGCTCTCACTGAAATGGGTCACATCTCTAGCTAACAGCTCATCTTCCAAACCCTCCTTGCAAAGGGAAGACCTGGGCAGGTGCCCAGACCTTGTGCCAAACTCTGGTGTGAGTCGTGCTCAAGTCTTTGGTTGTGCTTTTTTAATTCAGCATGTCCTGATGAGGAAGAGGCAGGTCAGGAGTTGTTTTTTTTTTTTTTTTTCCCGCCTAAATATTACTGTTACATGAAAAAAAAAAAAAAAAAGAAGAAGAAAAAAACCCTAAATGATGCCTCTGCAATAATGAATTTAGAACCTGAGTTATCCTTATTAAAAAAGGTTCGTTTCATTCGGCTATAAAATTAGCAAACTATCTCCGAGGTACAACTTCCAGGAGAGCAGAGGCAGCTCATCTTTTCAAAGGCACCACTAAATCCAGCCTAAAATGGCAGTTTTGCTATCTCTGCTTCTCCAATTGCTTTTCAGAACAATTGATTGGGGTTTAATTGTCCTGGCTTTCCACGCAGAGAGCAGCGTCGATGGCTTGACAGATTCGACTAGTAAAAGAGAAGGGGCAAGAGAAGGAAGCCTCTATGGAAAGGGCTGAGGCACAGAGGCTGCAGAAAAGGAGAGAGGAACTGGGAGGGAAGGAAGCCAGATGATGATAAAGAATAAAAGGACACACAGATCTTTGGAGAATTAGGCAAAGAGTCAGAGGACAAGGTGGTAGACACACCACAGGGGTTGGAAAGGATCAAAAGAGCTCATTGAGTCCAACCCTCCTGCCAGAGCAGGACCATCCAAGCTAGCTCAGGGCACACAGCAACACATCCAGATAGGCTTGGAAAGGCTCCAGACAAGGAGACTCCACAACCTCTCTGGGCAGCCTGTGCCACTGCTCTGGGACCCACACAGGCAAGAAGTTGCCTCTTGTGTTGAGCTGCAACCTCCTGTGCTGCAGCTTCCATCCATTGCTTCTTGACCTAGCCCAGGGAGCAGTGAGCAGAGCCTGTCCCCCCACTCCTGACCCCCAGCCCTCACATATAAACATTGATTCAATTCCCTCTCAACCTTCTCTTCCCTTCTCTAGACTAAGCAGCCCCAGGTCCCTCAGCCTCTCCTCCCCAGGCAGTGCTGCAGTCCCCTCAGCATCCTCACAGCCCTCCCCTGGACCCTCTCCAGCAGGTCCCCGTCCCTCTGCAACTGGGGAGTCCAAAACTGAAGGCAGCACTCAAGATGAAGTCTCAGCAGGGCAGAGTAGAGGGGGAGGAGAATCTCCCTTGATCTGCTGGACACACATGGCAATAAAGAGCCTAGGATGTAGGACAATTATTTTCCAGGGATCTTAGAAGCCTGAAGATCACAAACAGCTCCTGCCTTGGAAGGAGTGATCTAAAACCGACAAGCAGTAAGCCTCTATCCAAGTAATCCTCTTACACGCCGATCCAACAGCACTATAACTGAGCAGGTTTCCACATGGGATGGAGTGGCAATTCTCCAGATCCAAGTAGCCAGCAGCTATCAGACACAAACATTCACAGCCCAAGCCAAGGGGGAAGCTCCCTTTTTGCTGCTGGATAGCAGAGGAGGAAGAAAGACCCTTTAGTTTCAAACCATTCCACCATTAATGGCTACTCAAGAGTTAAAACAGGAAGAATATTCATTATCATTTGTGTTATGGGCCTTTTAGCCCAGCATATTCAGCTTTCCTGTGCAGGGTTAAGACGTTCCTCCAGCTCAGCTGCAGGCAGTGTCTGCTGCTAATACCTCTCATTAAAATGACACTGCCAGCCTGGCTATTGAGTACAAGGCACAGATGCAATCCTAACCACTAATCCAGGCTGGGCAGGGACTGGCTGGAGAGCAGCCCTGAGGAGAGGGACTTGGGGGTGCTGCTGGAGGAGAGGCTTAAGATGAGGCAGCAGTGTGCACTTGCAGCCCAGAAAGGCAAGCAGAGGCTGGGCTGCAGCAGGAGCAGTGTGGGCAGCAGGGCCAGGGAGGTGATTCTCCCCCTCTGCTCTGCTGAGAGCCCACCTGGAGTACTGCAGCTAGTGCTGGAGCCCCTGGGACAAGAGGGATGTGGAGATGCTGGAGGTGTGCTGAGAAGGGCCCCGAGGATGCTCAGAGGGCTGCAGCAGCTCTGCTGTGAGGACAGGCTGAGAGAGTTGGGGCTCTGCAGGCTGGAGAAGAAGAGGCTCCCAAGTGACCTTCTTGTGGCCTTCCAGGATATGAAGGGGACTACAGAAAAGCTGGGGAGGGACTTTTTAGGCTATCAGAGAGTGGCAGGACTAGGGGGAATGGAGCAAAGCTGGAAGTGGGGAGATTCAGATTGGACATCAGGAGGAAGTTGTTGAGCATGAGTAGTGAGAGGCTGGAATGGGTTGCCCCTGCAGGGAGGTGTTTGGGGCCAGATCCCTGGAGGTGTTTGGGGCCAGGCTGGCAGAGGCTGTGGGCAGCCTGCTCTAGGGTAGGTTGTCCCTGGGCATGGCAGGGGGGTTGGAACTGGCTGATCCTTGTGCTCCCTTCCAACCCTGACTGATTCTATGATTCTATTCTCTGATTCTAAGCTTGCCAAGGCAACTCTTAGCCTGTAGCTGTTTCAATTAGCCTGACAGATAATAAAGTAGGACGTTAGAATTGTACTATTGCAGTGCACAAACCTTTCCTCCCTGATCTGTATTGACTGAGATACTCTAAGTAGAAAACCCAGCCAGCTTGGCTTCACCCAGATCAAAAAAAAAAACAAGACCCCAATCTTGGCTTCCTCTGTGTCTTGCTTATAGCTTAGCAAGGACCACACACTGCTTAGGAGTGGCCTAGGAAATCCTTCCCTCCCCTTGAGAGCTGAAATAGGTTATAAAACCTGATCCTGCAATCCCCAGAAGTGTACTTTTTTTGCCAAGCAACACAATATGTATGACCCCCTCTCTCTCTCTCTCTCTCCTAAAAAGCATCCTGTGCTTATCTCTTGAAAGCACAGTGCTGGTTCTCAAGGCAGCTGCTGGCCAAGAGCTTACCAGCAAAGGGCAGAGAAAGATTGTCCATATTCTTCTCATCTCAGGACATCTCAGAGGCTTAGATCAGATTGCTGCTCTCTCCTCCCCCTTACTTCCCAAGCACCTCAGCATCACAGTTGTGGCTTGTGGTGCCAGTGCATCACTGAACCTCTAAGCACCCAAACCCTTTAAGTGCTCATCCACACTTAGCTGTTTTTAAATACCACTTCACTTCAAGCCAGTGGTAGCAGGGAATGGAGGCGTTTAACACAAATTCCACTCACATCCTTGCTAATGAGAAGTGTTTACCAAACAGTTGCATTGTTCTGTAGACAGAAAGCAATTTCCACTCTCCTGCCTGTGGTGGTGTCAGCATTTGCAAGCCATTACCGGCCTGCGTGGAGCTGTCTGCTCCAGTCCTTCACATCTGCTATCAGACTGGAGGTTAAGGATTTGCAATGCAGAACACAGGTCTGCAGCCTAAAAATAATATCCTGAGATTTGGTCCTGCACTTCTTATTCAGGCTCAATTAATCAAGGTTGCCCAGCTCTTCAGAAGTACTTTTCATCATTGAAAACTCCTTTTTTTTTTTTTTTTTTTTTTTTTTTTTAAATAAAATTGTTTTTAGNTTTTTTTTATTTTTTTTTTTTCTTTTTCAAACAAAATGTGTATCAGTATCTCCTCCTTGCTACTGGGGAACCTAAAAATGAGATTTCACCTGAGAAAGGGCTTTGAGGCTAATTTAGGTGCACTGTCCGAAGGGATGAGGAGTTCATTATTCAAAGTTATCATTTGCATTGAGCAAGAAACTTTTCTTTTCAGACCAGAAAGTGATTTAGCACAAAATTCATCCTGCTGTCCCTGCAAACCTCACACCACAATAGCTTTTGCAAATTTCAGGAGGCCCAGACTGATTGAGAACAAAATTTGCTTGGTCTACAGCAATGATTCAGTTTCCCTTGTAAACATCACCCGGGACTGATGGAGAAACTTCAGAATTACCCCAAAAGAAAAGAACTAAGAAATTAAGCATCTCTAACCTCTCTGAACAGAGAGGGCAACTAAGAAGGAAGTCTGCATTCAAATTTTAAACATTTCTTTGCAAGCTCTGAAAAGGCTTTTGCCCTCCTTTGAAGAGAACATGAACTTAAGTCATACTTAAAAGCAAATCCCAGCAATTTCATTTGTGGAAGTTGGCTCCATGGGTTGCAGCTTGAGGACAGGGCAAAAGGAACATAGCAGGGAAACAGAGGAAAACACAGCCAGAAGGACACAGCCTCCTGTTCCTGGCTGGATGCTCTAAAGAGCAAAGGATTCCACACTTAAATCCATAGTTCATGCTGCAGACTACTCCAGAAAAGAAACCACCACAAGATAACTTCAGGATATACAGGACAAACCCTCTCCTCTCAACTAACAATATTGACTCCTCTGGCCACTCAGGCTAAGATACCGCAAGGAGAATTTGAGTTTCAGCAGTGTCACAGCTCTGTTTGGGTAACTCAGAGGTAGATTCAACCAACCAATGATCAGTTAAACACCAACTCTGGAAAATCTCGACCCTTGAGAAGTCCCTTCTCAAGTCCCTTGAGAAGAGAAAAGAAGAGCCACAACCAAAAAAAGAAAACCCACCAGTGATAACAGCTTATCAAGGCCCTTCTGTGAAGGCTCAGTCTTTCAAGCCAACAGGATGTTTGCAATACCTCAGGATGAGCTGTTCCATCTTTTCCATCATCCTTCCAATGCAGAATTCCACAAATGCAATTTACACCCCCCCTAAGAACTTCAATCCAGACCCAGCGTCGGTGTAGATTACTCCACCCAAGGCGTCGGCGACAAAGATTCTTTTTAACATCATTGCACGGAACATCAAAGAGAAATCAACATCACCAATGAACCAAAACAAATATTAAAGCAGCCTTACCTTCTCCAGTGCATGACATGTAGACTTCAGTCAAACTTCCAATACCTGAAAAACAGAAAATCATAGGGAAAGTCAAGGCACAGTGGTATTTTAAGCCATTAAGTGTGTCCGTCTCCACAGGCAGTTATTTTCCAGAGGAAGAGGCTGTGTTTGCTGATTTTTAGTCTGCTTTTCTTCAAAGTAGCACAAGATAAAAGCAATAAACCGGTCAGATATTCAGGATAATTTTTTGCACCACTTGACTCGGTTTCCCTCCACTCCTCTAAGCCCCCAGCCCCAACGGTCCATTCACAGCCTCACTACTTGTTTCAGACTCAGTTGTGTTGAGCCATTCCACTACTTCAACGTTATTCTTTTTCCCCCTCTCTGACTTAGCTATGGACTGAAAAATCAGCTCCTAAAGCCAAATCTCCATTCCAGTGCTCAAAGGCTCTTGGTCTTCCAAACTGGCATAACCCCCAGCTGTCCCTCCCCAACACTAACTGCAACTCAGCAGACAACAGGTCAACTTAAACCCCATACAAAGGGCTGAGACTCAGCCATTACCTGTGGAGTTCCAGTACAACCACCAACCATCCAAACCACTCACTAGCCACATTTTTGAGAAGTAGCAGAATGAATTTTGAAAAGAGGAAAAAAACAAAGAAAACAAAAATAGTTTGTTTTTCTTTTTAAATCTTATAAGCTTCACCTGCCCACCAGCTGGCTATGGGGGTCACAGGGGAGATGTATGTGGTACATGCTATTATTTCACTTCACAAGTATGTGCCATGCACAGCTTGAAGTGAGGACCTGCTATGGCATTTCTCATCCTGCACTTCAGCATCAGAAAGTGAAAGGAGTCCCAGGCTGGCTCGTCTGGAGCTTCCGCGCAGCTCTGCTCGCCACCCAGATTCGCTGGAGGGAAGAGCTCTCTTCCAGTTCAAGAGAGCTGATGGGCAACAGGTGGGACCCAGCACTAGCACAGGGTACAGGCAAAGCTCATTTGTAGAGGAAGATGCTTGAGGGAAGGCAGAACCAGATGGAGCCCTCACTGAAGTGAGCACAGCGCCGGGTAGAGCAGATAAATATTTGACATTCGGAGCTACGCTAATTAGACGTGGAGAAGGAATGAAGGGCTTTGTACCAATCAAAATATTACTCTATTTACTCTAACTGTTCAGCTTATCACTTCAGACACAGAAAAGTTTAGGAGGAACAACTTGCACAAGAAATGCTCCAACACCAACATTGCTACATGTTTTAAAGACACCTACGGATCCATCCCTTGCTGCTTGAAAACAAAGCAGAAAACCTCCAGGTTCTCCACTTGGAAAATTCTCCTCTTCTCTAGACTAATCTCTATCTACTCATCTCTAAAGTATCCCTGGACTTGTGTGGGCGTGTAGGGCAGAAAGCCAAAGGAAGGGAGAGGTTTCTTGCAGAACACCTGCCACACAACCTGTCAGAACTGCATTAGGCTTGGGTTTGGTTGTTCTGAATCCCTGTCACGCCTGCCTGCGTAATCGAGCTAGGATGGGTGTTTTTAGCACTGATGTGGGTGACTCTGGATCAAATCTTCACGTTTCTTTTCTCCCACAATCCCAGCCAAGTGCACTCACTACTGAGCTGTTACTGCCTTCTCCTGCTGGACCTGCCCACATGGGTTAGATGCTCAAGCAGCACATCTCAGAGAATCACAGGGTAAGTCAGGGTTGGAAGGGACTACAAGGATCAGCCAGTTCCAACCCCCCTGCCATGCCCAGGCACACCTCGCACTAGATCAGGCTGGCCACAGCCTCATCCAGCCTGGCCTTAAACACATTCAGGGATGAGGCTTCCACCACCTCCCCGGGTGACCTCTTCCAGGCTCTCACCAACCTCCTGCTGAAGGACTTCTTCCTAACATCCAGGCTGAATCCACCCACTAGTAGCTTTGTTCCATTCCCCCTGAACCTATCACTTCCTGACACTCTAAAGAGTTCCTCCCTAGATTTGTTGCAGATCCCCTTAAGATACTGCAAGGCCACAACAAATAATTATTGTAAATTATTTTTTACCATAATTATTGTAAAAACTATATTTTACCTTATAAATGTAAATCTCTGCTTTAGTATATTGCACTGAGCTGTGACTATAAAGCCTCACTCTTAACTTCCAGCTGGCTAAGTCTAGCCTGGGTGAATTCAAAAGTGGGGTGGGGGGGGCAGGCAGGGAGCTCCCAAATCATCACAATCATAAAGGTTTCTTCCAACCAGAACTGCTCTAACATGCCACAATTTCCTTGCTAAGGCACACATCTTGCCCAAACAGGAGCCCTTACTTTATCCAGCATCCTCTACCAGCTGCAGCTGAGACCTGGCGAGTGGTGAGGCCCTGGAACAGGTTGCCCAGCGGGGTGGTTGGGGCCACATCCCTGGAGGTGTTTGCAGCCAGACTCTGTCTGTCCAACCTAATCTAGGGTAGGGTGTCCCTGGGCATGTCAGGAGGGTTGGAGCTGGCTGATCCTTGTGGTCCATTCCAGCCCTGACTGATTCTGTGATTCTTCCAAGCTCAGCACCACTTGAATCCTTTTGGCTTGCCTCCTGCTCATAAATTCTAAACGTTGTTATCAACACAATAGATTGATTAGGGGAGCCAGAGGGAAGAGATGCAACTTTCTGAAGCCAAAATATAAATCCAGGAGATGTTTGTCACAGAAGCATTTCCTGCACATTTAAACACTGTTTAGTGAGTCAGCCAAAAATGCTTTTTTTT
>VWZI01022033.1:176836-204472 GCA_013396835.1 Psilopogon haemacephalus | reverse complement strand
TGTAACGGAAAGATAGGAGTCCCTCCCTATAGCCAATAGCCTTGAGTTAGGACATAGACAAACGGATATGACGTTTTGTACACTATAAGAAGCACTGCTCCGTTTTCATAAACACCATTTTGCCATTTTGCCTTTTGCTATCCATCACGTTGATGTCTGTAGCGGATGGCCCGAGCAGCCTGGGTTTGGCTGTTCGTGTTGCCCTTGAACCAGGTCGTCACGCCTTCAGAGTAAGGCAACATACCTTCAAGAAAAAGCCTAATCCCACCATTTTCTTCTCCAACTCCAAAAAGCCTTTGGCCAGCACAAGGTTTCCCTGAGTGGGGCAGCAGGACAGCCAGCACTCTCCCAAAAGCTCTCTTCCAATTCAGCATGAACAGGTCCTGCTGGATCCAATGCATCCAGACAATAGGAATCTGAGAGTGGCATGCCCGGGAGCTATTCTTTCGAATGCAGAAGCAGCAATCAGAAGTCAAACGACACTTTCCCTTGAGCAGACATAAAATCCTTTACTAAACTCAGGGGTCTAACCAGCAAAGCAAAGGGAAAAAAAAAAAAACCACAAACCAAAAAACCTTCATTACCAAGGCACCCAGCAGCTCCAGCATCCCACGAGATTATGCCACCCTTCCTGCCACTCAAAGCTGGTTTATGAATCTCAAATATTCCTCCAGATCCTTCAGGTTAGAGAAAGACAAATGCTAATGAACTGGCCTTGAGCAAGCAGCAGCATGGGGCAGCTCCTTTCTCCTTCAAACCCCTTCCCAGCAGACAGCTTGCAGCTGGTCTAAGGAAGCAAAGACTTTTCTCTTTTCTTTTTTTTCCTCTCCCCAGAGCTGTTGGAAACCCGAGGGACCCTTTCTGCTACAAAAAAAGCCCCTACCTGGATCTCAGAGATCCTCTGTTATGGTAATGGCTCAGCAAACACTGCCTCTCTTCTAAAAGGACAAGTGCTGGTGGATGGGGTGGTGAGAAATGGGCTGTGACTGTGAAGTCTGGCTTCAGAGTGACTCTTAAGTGGGGTGATGGAGGAGCACGGAGAGCAGCAAGGGGAATAAAATTACCATTACTAGTAGTGGACATGAAAGCCACCATTGCCCTTGATGGCATTCATAAAGTACACCCTTAGTTGGTATTGCTGTAATAGGGTAATATTTTCCGTGAGAGCTGCTACATGGCAAGCATTCATCCATGCCAGGAACGGAGGTCACTGTCTCACTGCTGCCTCACAGCCCATGCTGGGATTTCTCCTTCAGAGACCCAAACTCTCCTAGCACAAATTCTCTTTTGCAGGAGGTGGGGCAGGTCAGTTTTAGCAGACAGGGAAAACATCTTAAAGCGGGGGATGAACACAGACCAAAAGCAAAACGCAATTCCCTGTGCTGAAGCTTGTGGGAACCTCTCCGAAGGAGACCAGTTTTATCTAGACAACATTTTTGCCTATGGAAATATTTTTCTTTTTCTTTTTTTTTTTTTTTGTTGCCCAGTGGCAGGACAAGAGGTAATGGGGACAAACTTGAACATAGGAAGCTCCATTTAAATAGGACAGGGGCAGTTTTAGAAGATAGAAAAACCACCTTAAAAACAGGAGGTGAACACAGACCAAGAGCAAAATGCAACTCCCTGTGATTGTGGGAACCTGTCTAGAGGAGACCCAGCTTTGTCTAGACCATAATTTTGCCTATAGAAATAATTTTTTGGTGCCCAGTAGCAGGACAAGAGGTAATGGGGACAAACTTGAACATAAGAAGCTCCATTTAAATAGGACAGGGGCAGTTTTAGAAGATAGAAAAACCACCTTAAAAACAGGAGGTGAACACAGACCAAGAGCAAAATGCAACTCCCTGTGATTGTGGGAACCTGTCTAGAGGAGACCCAGCTTTGTCTAGACCATAATTTTGCCTATAGAAATAATTTTTTGGTGCCCAGTGGCAGGACAAGAGGTAATGGGGACAAACTTGAACATAGGAAGCTCCATTTAAATAGGGCAGGGTCAGAATTAGAGGACAGGGAAAACATCTTAAAATGGGAGATGAACACAGACCAAGAGCAAAATGCAACTCCCTGTGATTGTGGGAACCTGTCCAAAGGACACCCAACTTTGTCTAGACAACATTTTTTCCTAAAGAAATATTTCTTTTTTTCTTTGTTTTTGATGCCCAGTGACAGGACCAGAGGTAATGGGCACCAACTTGAACATAGAAAGTTCCTTTTAAGTAGGGCAGGTCAGATTTAGAAGACAGGAAAAACACCTTAAAATGGGAGATGAACACAAACCAACTGCAAAATGGAATTCCCTGTGCTTGTGAGAACCCATCCAAAGGAGAGGCAGCTTTATCTACACAACGTTTTTGCCTATAGAAACCTTTTTTGGTGCCCAGTGACAGTACAACAAGCAATGGGCACCAACCTGAACATAGGAAGTTCCATAATAAATAGGCTCTGCCATAGGCTTTCCTGCTTTTGTTTTTACTTTTGCTTTGCCTGCTCTGCCTGCAACAACCTTCAAGACACCAACAGAATTCCCTTTGAGCTTTGGACCTCCCACTAAATCAGGACGCTCAAGACCTCATCCAGCCGGGCCTTGAACATCTCCAGGGAGGGAGCAGCCACAACCTCCCTGGGCAACCTGTTCCAGTGCCTCACCACCCTCACTGTAAAGAACTTCCTCCTAACATCCATTTTAAATCTCCCCTCTGCCAGTTTGAACCCATNGCCCCCCTCAGATACTGGTAGGCTGCTATAATGTCTCCTCGAAGCCTTCTCTTCTCCAGGCTGAAAAGTAGAAGGGGAGGAGAATCTCTCTCTCTCTCTCTCTCTACCTACTAACCACAGCCCTTCTATTACATCACCCCAGGATGCAATTTGTGATCTTGGGCAAGGTACTGTGGGTTCCCCTGATTGGGCAGGGTGGGTTCGGACTGGCTGATCTCCAGAGGTCCCTTCCAACCCTTCTCATTCTGTGAGCCTGTGCAAAGGAAGAGAAGCCATTAAAAAAAAAAAATTAAAAAAAAAAATTAAAAGGGTAGGAAGAAGGAAGCCATAAAAATCTTACTTCTAGTTACATCATCGAATGTTTGCAGAATAACCANAAAGCCTCACTTTCTTTACAAGGTCTAAATAAGCACCCTCAATTACCTGCTAATTACTTACAATTAAATCGCAGCATAAATAGGGCGCCGCACAAAGATAATCAGATGGTTACTTCTTGCGACGTAAATTAATTGATAACAGGAGATTTACAATTGCAAATTAGGGCGATTACATTTCCAATCCTCTGTTAGGAGGTTGGGTGGTACAAAAAGAGCTCATCCCTGAGCGTCCTCCTCCTCTGAACTGAGGAACGGTGGCAGGCGGTACCCAGCCCTGGGCTGGCAAAGGGAGGAAGAGGAGGCAATCTTTTAAAGTCAGCATGCACAGACTTTGCTGCTGGTTCCAACATAATGATAGAATCATAGAAGGGCTTAGGTTGGAAGGGACCTCAAAGCTCAGCCAGTTCCAAACCCCCACCATAGGCAGGGACACCTCCCACTAGAACAGGCTGCTCAAGGCTCATCCAACCTGGCCTAAAACACCTCCAAGGAGGTTGTGGACCACAGAAGCAAATCCAAACAGGCCTTGAAAGGCTCTTGAGAAGAAGACTCCACAACCTCTCTGGGCAGCTTATGCTCTGGGACACTTCAAGGCAAGAAGCTCCCCCTTCCATGTTGCAGCTTCCATCCATTGCTCCTTGGCCTATGGCAGGGAGCAGTGAGCAGAGCCTGTCCCCCTACTCCTGACTCCCAGGCCTCAGAGAGTTATAAACATTGATTCTATCCCCTTTCAGTCTTTTCTTCTCCAGATCAAGCAGCCTCAGGTCCCTCAGCCTCTCCTCATCAGGCAGTGCTGCAGTCCCCTCAGCATCCTCACAGCCCTCCACTGGTCCTTCTCCAGCAGATCCCTGTCTCTCTGCAACTGGGGAGCCCAAAACTGAAGGCAGTGCTCAAGATCTCATCCAACTTAAAAAAAAAGTCTGATTCTGTGATTCTGATTCCCTCTTCTCCACCTGGGGCTCGATTTAGCTTCCCTCATGTGGCCATCTACCAATCTAAATGCAAACTGTCTGCAGTCTTACACCTTCAAAACCCTGGGATTTGCCCATTATTTCACTAACATGCAGAAGGCAAATCTCCCCTCTCTTCAGAAAGTCCCAGCAGTGGGTGGGTTTGCTGCTTTCCTGGAATGTGTTCGTCCTTTTCTCAAAGGTTGTGCCTGCCTCTGTGTGTGCATTTATTTCAGAGCATCCGCCTGTCATCCCCAGCTCCTGCTCAAAGAAGGATGTCTCTGCTGGCCAGAGGTTGATTTTTTTCTATTGACTTCTGTTTGAGGCTGAAGGTTTCTCTCATTACTTTCTTACAGTGCAGTCAGGATACCAATTTAGCCACACTGACCTTGTAGCAATATTTGTTTCTTCTTCTATTAGTGCCTCGTGTCGAGCACAGGTTTTATTACTCATCCTGTGTCGGTGTTTTGCTGATTTGAGATGATGTTCACATCCATCTCAGTGTGGTCAGCAACCCAGGCTCAAGTCTACAGTTCAGGCCTGCTCTAAAGACTTGCAGGGTTTAGAGGTGAAGTTCAGCTGCTAGAAAAAATTGTTTAAATGCACCCAACCTAAAAGTCAGAACTCTGACAGTCGGTGTCAAATCAAGCGGTTAGAGCACCGGAAGAGAGAAGCAACCTGCTCTTTGCTGTGAACACTCACAACATGAAGTTGAACCTGGGCAAGTATAGGGTCCTGAACATTGGAAGGAATAACCTCCTGCCCCAGTGCAGGTGAGAGGATGAACTGATGGAAAGCAGCTCCAGAAAGAAGGATGTGGGAGGGCTTGTGGACAACAAGCTCAAGAGGAGGCAGCAATGTGCCCTCATTGCCAACAAAGGCAGTGCTGTCTTGGGACACACTGAGTGTGGTCAGCAGCTCAAGGGAGGTTCTTGTTCCTCTCTGCTCTGTCCTAGTGAGGCCACATCTGGAGTACTGGATCCAGCTCTGGGCTCCCCAGTTCATGAGAGAGAGGGAACTGTCAGAGAGAGTCCAGCAGATGATACAAAGATGCCTGGAACAGCTTTGTGAGGAGCAAAGGCTGAGAGCCTGAAGAATAAGCAGCCCCAGAGGGGATCTGAGCAACGCTCAGCAAGAGATAAATGATGGAAGGGCAACAAGATGGAATTGAACTCTTTCCAGTGTTGGCCAGTGATAGGACAAAGGGCAATAGACACAAACTGGAACTCAGGAGGAAAAAAAAAAATTGGTGTGAGAGTGCTAGAGGTCTGGAGCAGGCTGCCCAAAGAGGTTGTGGAGTCTCTGGAGAGATTACAAACCAAGCTGAGCATTGTGATGCTGGAAAAGCTGCTGTGGGTGCCCTGCTTTAGGTGTGGGGTTGGACTGGATGATCTCCAGAGGTCCTTTCCAGGCCCCACCATGCTGGAATTTTGGGATTCTGTAACATCATGGCTAACCTCAGCTATTTAAAGCCATTTTCAAGATAGATCTGCAAGAGTTTGGATTTTTTTTTTTTTTTTGCCTTCTGGTTTATGACCTTTTTTTTCCCCTCCCCATTTTACAATTAAACTGCTCAAACTTTCTCCTGCAAATAGCAAGAAACCTATTTCAAGTGGAAGGGGAAAGTGCACCATGCTGTGCCAACAGAAATAATGAATTCCTCCTTGGGTTGTTAAGGCACCTCCTGATTAAAACTACAACAGCACATTGGAAAAAAATAAAAGGAAGAGGGAGTTTGGCAGTGCCTAAATGGCTGAATTTTTATTGTTTCCCCAATAAAGATAAAAAAGGTGCCAGAAGGATTATTAGCAACTGAGGTCTCAATTCCACCCTGAATGTGGTTTTTGGTGTTGTCTTTTTCTTTTCAAAACCACATAAAAGCATAGATAAGCTTCACAGATCTGAGACATGAACAGACCCCAGTGGAAAGTTCATAAACTCTGGACAACCTGGAGGCTGCTCTTGGTAAGCAGCACTGAATGGGGCAGGAAATGAGATCTCCAGGATTTTTAGGGTGCTCAGAGAGAGCAAATTTCAAGCACAATGGTAATTTTCAGACTGGTTTATTTTATTTTGTTTTTTTACTTCCCTGCTGGTAGTTGAGGAAGATGCAGAATTATTGCAGGCTCACATAACATGCCATTTTGTTAGGAAGCAACTTATTATTTTCAAAGGATAACTCTACCAACTCTTCCCTCAGGAATCTGTAACCCCAAACCAAATGCAAAACTCCTCCTAGCACATGAAGGGGAGGGGGCTGAGGAAAATGGGGAGAAGAGAAGCAAGGGAGACCTCTCCTCACAGCTGAGCAGCTCCAGCCCTCTGATCATCCTCGTGGCCCTTCTCTGGACACCTTCCAGCACATCCATAGCCCTCTTGTCCCAGGGTCTCCAGAATTGAATGCAATACTCGAGGTGAGGTCCCACCAGTCGGGAGTAGAGGGGCAGGATCACTTCCCTCACCCTGCTGCAGCCCAGGCTCTGGTTTCTCTCTGGGCTGCCAGAGCACACTGACAGCTCACTTTAAGCTTCTCCTCCACCAGCACCCCCAAGCCCCTCTCCTCAGGGCTGCTCTCAAGCCAGGCACTGTTGCATTAATTTTGTGTTATGCTTACAAAATAAGGCACTATCAGCTCCACGATCCGTAGGTGACAGAGCTTAGCCAAGGCTGCGCAACCCGCAGGTTAAACACGCGCGATTATAGACGGCTTGTTAGAAGCATGACTGAACTAATTGATGGGAAAAATCCTGCTGCACCCAACTGACCTTATTAGCGCTGAGATTAAGAGAAGGTCCCCGCCGAGCAAGGGCAGGCAGCGCTCCCCGAGCGCTCCCGAAGCCGCTGCCGCCGCCGCGTTCCGCCAACAGGCAGAGACATTTCACGCTGCAGCCACCCCTAAGAGCAGCCTCTAGCAGATGACACAAAGGAACTTGCCACCCATGGCGGGGAGGAGGTGCAGCAACCCTCCCAGAGATGCTGCCCTGGCAGGGTCATTAAGATGCACGACACAGCGCCTGGATGCTATCGCATCGGCAGCGCACGGGAAGACGATGTCGGCAACAGGGAACGTACTGGCTCCAGCCTTCCATTTGGGATACCTTCACCACATCCCAGCTAGGATGACTTCTCCCATAAAGGGGAACGGGCCAGAGGCAGAGGTACTGCAGCTGGCAGGCGTCAGGTGGAAAAAGGAGCACAGAAGGTACACGAGCAGCTTTTTGCAACCAATCCCAAGCACAACTCCAGGCTGGGTGGGGAATGGCTGAGAGCAGCCCTGAGGAACAGGACCTGGGGGTCTGGGCTGGTGCAAAGCTGAAGATGAGGCTGCAGTGGGAGTGCAGCCCAGACAGCAACTGTGTGCTGGGCTGCAGCAAGAGCAGCTGTGGGCAGCAGGGCAAGGGAGGGGATTGTGCCCCTTGGCTCTGCTCTCCTCACACCCCACCTGCAGCACTGTCTGCAGCTCTGCAGCCCCCAACAAAAGCACGACATGGAAGTGGTGGAGCCAGTGCAGAGAAGGCCACCAAGATGCAGCTGAGAGGGCTGCAGCAGCTCTGCTGTGAGCACAGGCTGAGAGAGTTGGGGCCGTGCAGCCTGCAGAAGAGAAGGCTGCCAGAAGAGCTTGGAGTGGCCTTGCAGGATCTGAAAGGGGCTACAGGAGGGCTGGGGAGGGACTATTGACAAGGGCTGGGGATGACAGGAGGAGAAGGAATGGGTTTAAATTGGCAGAGGAGAGATTGAAACTGGATGTTAGGAGGAAGTTGTTTGCAGTGACACTCACTGTTTGTGAGACACTGGCACAGGGAGGTTGTGGAGCACAGAAGCACTGAATGTGATCACAATCAAAGATCACATTCTGTGCTCCACAACCTCCCTGGAGGTGCTCAAGGCCAGGTTGGATGAGGCTTTGGGACACCTGTCCTAGTGGGAGGTGTCCCTGCCTATGGCACAAGGGGGTTCGAACCAAATGAGCTTTGAGGTCCCTTCCAACCTAAATCATTCTGTGATTCAATGTCTCCGAGACAAGATGAGAACACATCAGCGTGTGCACAGAGAAGGCTCTAAAGTTTCCCTTCCAAAAGCAAGGCAGGGAAACAGAGAACATTCCCTCATTCTTCAGCTCCTTTGTGCTTCCCTCCGTAGGAGGCAAAAACCAGCAATTACTCTTGAAGATGCACAGATAGGAAGGCAGAACATGAATCAAAATAAAAAAAGAGAAAATGAATGCCTTCTCCAGTTAGACAATGGATATTTATTCAGCCAAGGTGCTTGGGCAGGTTTCTCATGCTGAGCTACCCCAGCACATCAGGAGAAGCTTCTCGGATGGGCTCAGAATTATTTGGCAAGCAGAAGAAAAAGAGGTGGAGAGGAAGGACAATATTGTATGCAGCTCACAGACTAAATAAAGCCATTTGTAAGGAAAAAGGTGGGTGCAAGATGAGGTTGCCATTTCTAGACCACACATGCTCACAGGATGTTAGGGGTTGGAAGGGACCCAAAGAGATCATCCAGTCCAACCCACCCCTGCCAGAGCAGGACCAGACAACCTAGCTCAGGGCACACAGCAACACATCCAAACAGGCTTGGAAAGGCTCCAGATAGGGAGACTCCACAACCTCTCTGGGCAGCCTGTGCCACTGCTCTGGGACCCACACAGGCAAGAAGCTGCCTCTTGTGTCGAGCTACAACCTCCTGTGCTGCAGCTTCCATCCATTGCTCCTTGGCCTAGCCCAGGGAGCAGTGAGCAGAGCCTGTCCCTAGTCCTCAGAGAGTTATAAACATTGATTCAATCCCCTCTCAGTCTTCTCTTTTCCAGCCTAAGCAGCCCCAGGTCCCTCAGCCCCTCCTTCCCAGGCAGTGCTGCAGTCCCCTCAGCATCCTCACAGCCCTTTCATCCTCCTAGAAGATGCAAGAAGTCCATTACACACAGGTGGGTTTTAGAAACATTTGGAGCCTTATCCATGCACTCTTAAGGAGGTTTTAAGGGAAGAGAAGAAGCTAATTCACCTGGACACCAGGTAATTTTAAAGACCGTATCCTTGCTGGCGAAAACCTTTGTGTATTTGGAGGTCAGAATTCAGATGAAGCTGCTGGAATTCATATTTATTGGGAAGAAACAAAAGAAGTCCTGGGAAGGCCATTAAAAAAATATGATGTGCTTCTTTTTTTCCCCTTCTTCCTCTTATCTCCTCAGGAATTGCTCTGAAATTGGGTGTCAGGTATCTGACTTCATGCTCTAATGGTATGGCTTGAAACACAAGGGGTGGAGTTACAGGAAATCTCTGGTCTTTATCTGATGAGAGAAGGAAACCAAAGTCTCACAGGCTGACACTTCCAAGGTGCCCTGCTGACAACCTAAACCTCCAAAATTAACTATTTATCATGGCATTAAAAACAGAGCTCAGGTCAGCCACTTTGTCCAACCTCAAAGGAGCTCCTGGCCAAGCTGGCAGCCCATGGCTAGGACAGGGACACTCTGTGCTGGGTTAAGAACTGGCTGGAGGGTTGGACCCAGGGAGTGGAGGTGAATGGAGCCACATCCAGCTGACAGCTGGCACTGGTGGTGTGCCCAAGGGATCAGTGCTGGGCACAGTCCTGTTTGATATCTTCATTGATGATCTGAGTGAGAGGATTAAATCCAGCATCAGCAAGTCTGAAAGAGTTGGGGCTGCTCAGTTTGGAGAAGAGAAGGCTCCCAGGTGTTTGTGGCCTTCCAATATCTGAAGGGGGCTACAAAAAAAGCTGGGGAGGGACTTTTTAGGCTATCGGGGAGTGACAGGACTAGGGAGAATGAAGCAAAGCTGGAGGTGGGAAGACTCAGATTGGATGTGAGGAAGAAGTTCTTCACCATGAGAGTGGTGAAAACCTGGAATTGGTTGTCCAGGGAGGTGCTTGGGGCCACATCCCTAGAAGTATTTAAGGCCAGGCTGCCAAAGTCCTGTGCCCCTCAATTTAAGAAAGATGAAAGATGTTGAGGTGCTGGAAGGTGTCCAGAGAAGGGCAGCAAGGCTGTGGAGGGGCCTGCATCACAGCCCTGTGAGGAGAAGCTGAGGGAGCTGGGGATGTGCAGCCTGCAGAAGAGGAGGCTCAGGGCAGAGCTCATTGCTCTCTGCAGCTGCCTGAAGGGAGGTTGTGGCCAGGTGGGGTTGGGCTCTGCTGCCAGGCGACCAGCAACAGGCTCAAGCTGTGCCAGGGCAGGTTCAGGCTGGATGTTAGGAGGAAGCTGTTGCCAGAGAGTGATTGGCATTAGAATGGGCTGCCTGGGGAGATGGTGGAGTCCCCATCCCTGGAGGTGTTTCAGACAAGGCTGGATGAGGCACTTAGTGCCATGGGTTAGTTAATGAGAAGGGTTAGGTGATAGGTTGGACTCGATCCTAGAGGTCTTTTCCAACCTGCTTAATTCTGTGATTCTGTGAATAGAGAAAGAAAAAAAACCCCAAACACTCCCCAAAACACCACAAAGCCCAAGAGGAAAACAGAGAAGCACAACAAAAGAGAGGTGACCTGCCCACTGTTTCAGAGCAAGAAATAACACCACCAGCTTCTGAGGCAGACACCAAGATACAGGCTGGAAATTGTGACCAACCAAGCTTGGTAGCAGTTGCTACTGGAACAAAACACCTTGAAGAACAATTTCTGTAGAAGAAATGATTCAGGAGATTGCCACCTATCAAGATACCATTCCAAAAAAAAGGAGAAAAAAAACCCCCAAAAAACTAAAAAAGGAAAAAACCCACCAGCCTCTCTCCAAAAAATAATCTTTTTGGAAAGTCTCTCCTACTGGAAAATGCAAGAAACTCATCAGCAGAGCCTCACTTTGTGAAAAGAGCAGGGTGGAGGCTTTGTCAAGGCTGGAGCTCTGCAGATGTGATTTTTATCTTAAAAGCAGCTCCTTGAAAACAACTGGGAGCGTGCCGAGGAGGCAAGCAGGCACTTCAGGGGTCTTGAAAAGAGAGCATGGTCTGCAGCAGGAGCTGAGCTAGACACAAAGGGTGCAGGACCTAAGAAACACAGCAGCACAGAAGCAACCCTTGGCAAGGGTTGTGCTGGACCTTTACATCCTTGAGCATTTCTACAGACCTGCTATGAGTTGTTGCTGAGGGCAGTCCAAAGGCTTTACCCCAATTGCTATGGGTGTTTGGATTACATTGGGGCTGCAACCCCTCTGCTATGAGGACAGACTGAAAGAGTTGGGGCTGTTCAGTCTGGAGAAGAGAAAGATCCCAGGTGACCTTCTTGTGGCCTTCCAGGATCTGAAGGAGCCTACAAAAAAGCTGGGGAGGGACTTTTTAGGCTATCAGGGAGTGACAGGACTAAAGGGAATGGAGCAAAGCTGGAGGTGGGGAGACTCAGACTGGATGTGAGGAGGAAGTTCTGCACTATGAGACTGGTGAGAGGCTGGAATGGGTTGCCCCTGCAGGGAGGTGTTTGGGGCCAGATCCCTGGAGGTGTTTTTGGCCAGGCTGACAGAGGCTGTGGGCAGCCTGATCTAGGGTAGGGTGTCCCTGGGCATGGCAGAGGGGTTGGAAGTGGCTGATCCTTGTGGTTACTTCCAACCTGACTGATTCTAGGATTGTAAAATGGGGGCATGGATTTAAATTAGATCTCGACTAGCCAGAATGAAGACATTTTTACACAGAGGTTAATGAGACACTGGCCCAGGTTGCCCACAGAGGTGGTAGCTGCCCCATCTCTGGAAGCATTCCAGGTCAGCTTTAGGGCTCTGAGCAACCTGCTCTGATTGCAGATGTCCCTGCTGGCTGTAGGAGGACTGGACTAGACAACCTTGAAAGGTCCCTTCTAACCCAAACCATTCTATGATATCCAATGAAACTAAAAGAATAGAATAAGCCAGGTTGAAAGAGACCTCCAGGCTCATCCAGTCCAACCTATCACCCAGCCCTAGCCAATGGCACTAAGTGGAGATCTCTTATTAGTAATGTTATATAGTATAAATTATGATAGAATCCCTAACTGCATTCCCTTAAGGTGTTTCCCTGATGACTGCTACAACCTGAGCAACCTCTGGCTCATCTCTGCAAGACTTTAAGCAGACTGTTGTATCCCCAGCACACTTCAGGGCAATGGGCTTAAGAACATGACTCACTCCACCTGCTGTATCCTCCCACACCTTGCCACACAAACCGCTGATGATATTATCCCCACCTGCTTTAAAGCCCTGTTGATCAGCTCCACAATCTCCTGAGTGAAGACAGGAGACAGGTGTCTCCTGTTTGGTGCCAGAACCCTGGTGCAGTGCAGGCCATGCTACTGTTGAAGAACCCAACTTTGTGGTGGTGACACCAGCCACAGAGCCACATATTAACGGACTAGAAGAACAGCAGATGACCTCTGTACTCTTCCACTACTCATTCCAGGGCCCTAAAGTCTCTTTTAATTGCTCTTAGGCTAACAGCTATTGCTGCCTCTCCACCTCCATGGAAAATTAGTCACAGGCAATAGTTCAAGGACCACACCAGGCTAGGAAGTCTCCTGGTGATGTCCTTAACTCAGGTTTCATTTGCCAACCAATGCCCCAAGTCTCTTTTGTAGTGCAAGGGAGGGTGGGGTGAGATAGGAAGAGAGAAGGTTGTCTGCTGCTTTGACATCCTCCTTCCTGCTCCCTCATTCCCCTCATCCAGGCTGCTGCCTCTGGTCTAACAGATTCAAGATAGAGGAGCCCTCTGATCCCAAGACCTATCAGTTGGGTGCCACCACTTCTACTTCAGGGAGAGCAGAACCTGGCTCCATCACTCTCTCTTCTCCAGCCTCCCTGGTAGTCCTCAACCTTTCAGCCTCCTCACAGCTCTGCCACAAGGCTGAGCAAAACATCCACAGCAGTTCCCATTTGCTGCCAGTGCAAGGCTCTAGCACTCACAGAGTCACAGAACATTAGGGGCTGGGAGAGACTTTCAGAGATAAAGTCCACCACTCCACCAAAGCAGCATCACCTAGGGCAGGTCACACAGGAACATATGCAGCTGGCTCTGGACTCTCTCCAGAGGACACTGCTCCACAATCTCTCTGGGCAACCTGCTGCTGGGTTTCAGCACCCTCACAGCACAGCTCCTTGAGTTGAAGGGGCACCTTCTAGGTTCCAGCTTACACCTGTTGTTCCTGCTCCTATTCCTGGGGCACCATCAAAGAGAACTGCACCTTCCTCCTGACACCCACCCCTCAGATACTTATAAGCATGGATAAGGTCCCCTCTCAGCCTTCCTCTCTCCAGACCAAACAGCCTCAAGGCTCTCACTCTTTCTTTTTCCATAAAGGAACCACAGGCTCACAGGATGTCAGGGGTTGGAAGAGACCCAAAATGCTCATCGAGTCCAACCTGCCTGCCAGAGCAGGACCAGACAATCTAGCTCAGGTCACACAGGAACACATCCAGACAAAACTTGAAAGAAGACAGAAAAGGAGACTTCACAACCTCTCTGGGCAGCCTGTGCCACTGCTCTGGGATCCTTCTAAGAAAGAAGTTCTTCCTCATGTTGAGCTGCAACCTCCTGTGCTGCAGCTTCCATCCATTGCTCCTTGGCCTATCCCTGGGAGCAGTGAGCAGAGCCTGTCCTTCCCTCCTCAGACACTTACAAACATTGATCCAATCCCCTCTCAGGCTTCTCTTCTGCAGACTAAGCAGCCCCAGGTCCCTCAGTCTCTCCTCCCCAGGCAGTGTTGCAGTCCCCTCAGCATCCTCACAGCCGTCCCTTGGACTCTCTCCAGCAGACCCCTGCTCCTCTTCAACCCCCTGCACTCTGGGCTGCCCTTCTCCTCCGCCGCCAGCCAACCACCAAGGTGTGCCCCCCGCAGCCCTGCTGAACCTCCGCTGCTCCTCACAACCTGCCGTCGGGCAGCCGCACGCCTACACTGGACCTCTGCCGGCACCGCCACATCGCTTTCCACAACATTTTTCTCCCGAGTTGCAAGCACAGCTGGGGCTGACCCCCGCCCCAGATCACCCCGGGACTCACCGCGGCCGCTTCCCGTCCGACCTGCTCCGCTGCGCAGGGCTGGCAGAGAGCTGCGCTCTCGGGGGCGCTCAAATAGCAATCCGAGCCTGCAGCTGTGCCCCAGCCTCAGCTGCCCGCCCTGTCGGGAGGGCCGGCTCGTTTGGGGAGGTTCCTCCACATGTGGGTGCCGGTCATTGAGGGGGATTAAACAGGAAAAAAAGCCTCCTTCACCGCCTTGTGCCGAAGAGCCGCGGGAGCGGTCCAGCTGGTGCCGGGAGGCTGCGATCTCCGCGCTTCGCTTAATCGAAGCAGTTAACAGCAACAAGCGCAATGCCCTCAATTCACAGAACCTGCTGTTCGTGCTCGACGACAAGCCTAGAATCACCAGTCAGGGTTGGAAGGGACCACAAGGATCATCCAGTTCCTATTACAAGAGGGATGTGGAGGTGCTGGAGGTGTCCAGAGAAGGGCCACAAGGATGCTCAGAGGGCTGCAGCACCTCTGCTGTGAGCACAGCCTGAAAGAGTTGGGGCTGTGCAGGCTGGAGAAGAGGAGGCTCCCAGGTGACCTTCTGGTGGCCTTCCAGGATCTGAAGGGGGCTACAGAAAAGCCAGGGAGGGACTTCTGAGGCTATCAGATAGTGGCAGGACTAAAGGGAACGAAGCAAAGCTGGAGGTGGGGAGATTCAGATTGGATGTGAGGAGGAAGTTCTTTAGCATCAGAATGGTGAGGCCCTGAACAGGTTGCCCAGGGAAGTGTTTGTGGCCAGATCCCTGAAGGTGTTTGCAGCCAGGCTGGCAGAGGCTGTGGGCAGCCTGCTCTAGGGTAGGGTGTCCCTGGGCATGGCAAGGAGGTTGGAACTGGTTGATCCTTGTGGTCCATTCCAACCCTGATGATTCTTGTTCCAACCCCCCTGCCATGGGCAGAAACACCCTACCCTAGATTAGGTTGGACAGAGCCTCACTATATTAAAAAATCAAGGGAAATTCAGGGAAACAAAATCTACAGGATGGACTGCATTAAAATAAAACCCAACCAACTAACCAACCAAAAAAAAATGAACTACCAACAAAAAAAAAAACCACTTCTGCAGTACGCTTGGGGTAGTAGTAGAGCAGACAGGCAGGAAGGCTGAAGCTTAAAAAGCTGGGTTTATATAAAGAAGATAAAGAAATTGCTAAATACACTGAAAGTGATTTCTGAGAACTGCGCCTTCCAAAGCCATAGACCTATGGACTGAAGCATGCAGAGCTGCAGGCACAGGCTGGGTGACAAAAAAAACACAGGAGAGAGGCAAGGAAGAAAAGAAAAGAGGTTTTCAGTGTGTGTAGCTTCTCTGATGGGATGGGAGGTTATAGTGTTCAAGGCCAGGTTGGATGAGTCCTTGAGTGACCTGTTCTAGTGGGAGGTGTCCCTGCCTATGGCACAGGGGGGTTGGAACTGGCTGAGCTTTGAGCTCCCTTCCAACCAAAACCATTCTATGATTCTATATTTCTTATGCAAATGTCTGGTAGACTGGGGACAGGAGCTGGGATTTTTGTTTTGTTTTGTTTTGTTAGCAGCAGGATAACTAAGATGAGATTATTTATGCATGAATGCAATATTACAGTGCCAAAAAAGCTAACAGTGAATTAATTCCCCTGCCTAGAGATTTAAAGGACCAGGTCACAGCCTTGTCAGGTGCTTTTACATGTCGGAGCGGTCTGCAGGAGCCCGGTGCTGCTGCTGCTCGTCAGGTTTTGTGCCATGTCACCATCATAACAGACAGCTCACAGACAGGTGAGGACCAAATCTCTGCCCTGATTTCCTCCCAGACCCACTGACCCAGTCTGAAGGGTGCAGATGCTCATGCCTCATGGAGCAGGCAGCCACAACCTCAGCTTAACGCTTGCAGGGCAGCTGCAGCTGCTGAAATCTTCTGCTTCTTCCCTAGTTGTATTAAGGAATTTATATAATGCAGCACTCAGAGCTTATCTCTATGTTTGTCAGTGCCAGACTCCAGAACACCTTGTTCTGTACCCTACACCCATTAAATAATGTGTAAGACACCACATGCAAGATACTTGCACAAAATGAGGAGCAAAGATCTCAATGCATCAACATTTGGTAGCTTCTTATCACTTTAAAGAGGGCCAAGATGCCTTACACTATATGCAAGATACTTGCAGAAGGAGAGGAGCAAAGATCTCAGTGAATTGACATTTGGTAGCCTCTGTATCACTTTAAAAGGCGTCAAAGATGCCTTACACTACGTGCAAGGTTCTTGCAGGAAGAGAGGAGCAAAGGTCTCAACATATCTACATTTGGTAGCTTCTGAATCACTTTAAAAGGGGTCCAAAATGCCTTAGACTATGTGCAAGATAGTTGCAGAAGAAGAGGAGCAAAGACCTCAATGCATCAACATTTGGTAGCTTCTGTATCACTTTAAAAGGCATCCAAGATGTCTTAGATTATATGCGGGATACTTGCAGAAGGAGAGGAGCAAAGATCTCAATGCACTGACATTTGGTAGCTTCTGTATCACTTCTATTCTATTCTATTCTATTCTATTCTATTCTATTCTATTCTATTCTATTCTATTCTATTCTATTCTATTCTATTCTATTCTATTCTATTCTGTAAGGGGTCCAAAATGCTTTACACCACATGCAAGATACTTGCAGAAGGAGAAGAGCAAAGGTCTCAATGCATCAACATTTCTGTTGATGCATAACTTCTGTATCTTCCGTATCACTTTAAAGAGGTCCAAGAGGCCTTACACCACATGCAAGATACTTGCAGAAGGAGAGGAGCAAAAATCTCAATGCATTGACACTTAGTAGCTTCTGCATCACTTAAAAAGGAGTCCAAAATGCCTTACTCTATATGCAAGATACTTGCAGAAGGAGAGGAGCAAAAATCTCAATGCATTGACACTTAGTAGCTTCTGCATCACTTAAAAAGGAGTCCAAAATGCCTTACTCTATATGCAAGATACTTGCAGAAGGAGAGGAGCAAAAATCTCAATGCATTGACACTTAGTAGCTTCTGCATCACTTAAAAAGGAGTCCAAAATGCCTTACTCTATATGCAAGATACTTGCAGAAGGAGAGGAGCAAAGATCTCAATGCATTGACACTTGGCAGCTTCTGAATCACTTTAAAAGGGGTCCAAGATGCCCCACCCAAAAACTTTTAAATTCATCTCAATCTGGGGGCTTTTTCACCTTCATTTAGAGAGCAGGAGGTGCTCCATCTGAAATCTAGAAGTGGAGTGTCTTTGCCCAAAACAATATGCAGCATGAAGGAAATTCAACCTGACACTACTCCAAGACAGCAAAGACAAACTGATTTAACGACCCTGACAGGCGTTTATAGGCAAAATAAAATGCAAATCTCATTTCAGCCTGCCCTACTGAAAGAATATGCAACATGTTTTGATGTCACACCATGAATATTTCATGTATGAACAAACGCCTTGCTTAGCAGCGAGATGCTTCCAGACACCCAGGAGAGGAGGTCCTGGGAGACAAGAGGAGGTTTAACTGCTGCTTCTCACTGAGCAACCCAACAGCAGCCCAGGAACTGTTAGATCCTTATTGACTTCTTAACTGGTTTGCCAGATGTCAATACACACACACACACACACACACACAAAAAGAAGTTTAGAAGGAAAAAGAAAAAAATAACCCAAACCTAAACAAAAAGAAACAAACCCAAGGCTTGACTTTTCCTTCTAATTAATGTCTCTATTGATCAGCCAGGTTTTCCTCTTGCCTCATGTCACAAAACCCACCGGGTTTCAGAAGGGTCCCTGCCAAGGAGGCATTTATCCTTCTGTCCTGCTAGTCAAAAGCAAAGGCTGCAGTCTCCAGAGTGGGCATAGATAATGAAAAGCCCAAGGAACTGGGGGCAAAGTTGGATATTTACAGTCTCGGGAGCATCTCGTTTTGATCTGCATCGAGTTTCAAGGTTCAGCAGCTTAACAGGCAGGCACGGCCACGTTTTCATTTCCTTTGTTTCAGGTAGAGAAAAATAATTAAAAATAAAAACCATCACAAGGTTACATCCAGAAGGAGAAATCCATCCCAGATTCCACCTGGCAGCCAAACCGACGGATGCAGAAAACATCACCCAGCTGCTTGCCCAAGTTCTGCTGAGTTTTTTTGTGGCAAACCATTTGCACAGCCTTGCAAGCTGCCCCTTACCTCCTGGCCTGAAAGTACAAGCAGGGGGAAAAAAAAATAATGCACATAATTTAAATGGCATTGAATATTCAATAATGGTAATGGCTCAAATATGAGAAGCTCTTTGATGTGTGTTTCTAGAGGGCTCAGGGGGGGTGGAGGGGGAACAAACTGCATTTGTCCTTGACCTTTGCTTGCTCATTATTTTGTCAACACGTAATTAACACATTCATAATGCCACATAAATGCCACTTATTGATACTGTCCCAAGGGCAAGGAGTTATCTTGGAACAACAGGGCCACATTAACATTTCCTAACTCATTTAGCTTCCCCTTCCGCATGAAAACGAAGAAATCCATTTGTCAAATGGCCCAGAAATGGGCATTAAACAGGCAGTGCTCAGCAAGGTGATGCTCTAGATACAGTCAGATGAGTGACAGCCATCTGAAACATACAATCATAGAATGGGTTAGGTGGGAAGGGACCTCAAAGCTCAACCAATGCCAACCCCCTGCCATAGGCACTAGAACAGGTCACTCAGGGTCTCATCCAACCTGGTCCTGAACACCTCCAGGGAGGTTGTGGAGCGCAGAAGCACAGAATGGGATCAAAGATGCTTGAAGCTACCAGGATGCAGCTGGTTTCTCCACATGCCAAAAAGGTAAAAGATGGTGGAAGCAGGCAGGAGAAAGACAGGTTTGTGCCTGCAGTAAGGACCTAGATGATGGTATCACCTCGAGATTATACACACAGGTTGCAAATAAACACAGTTTCCATTGTTAGTTTCTCGCATTTGTTCCTGTTCAGCAGCAGAAAGTTGCTGTGTGTACTGGATAAAAGCTTCAAATTCATCTTCGGTGAACTGTGCCTGCTCAAGAGGGCAACGTTGCCCCCAGGCACCAGCTTCAACAAAGTCTGAGGTCACTCAGCAGATCAGGTATTTAATCATATCATACAGAACCTTCTTGCCTACAAACTGCCCTGCTTTGGGAGGTGAGAGAATTGTTTGGGTTGGAAAAGACCTTTGGGATCACAAAGTCCAAGCGTTAACCCAGCATTGCTCCCTCCCTGGAGGTGTTCGAGGCCAGGTTGGATGAGGCTTTGAGCAACCTGTTCTAGTGGGAGGTGTCCCTGCTTAGGGTGGGGGGTTGGAACTGGATGAGCTTTGAGTTCCCTTCCAACTGATACCATTCTCTCATTCTATGATTGCCAAGTCCACCACTAAACTATGTCCCTCAGCACCACACCTGCCTGTCTTTCAAATCCTCCCAGGGATGGGAACTCTACCACTGTCCTGGGCAGCCTGGTCCAGGGCTTGACAGCTCTTTTGGGGAAGAATTTATTCCTCGTATCCAACAAAACCCTCCTCTGGCACAACTTGAGACCATTTCTTCTTGTCCTATCTCTTGTCACTTGGGAGAGCAAAAAAAAAAACAACCCAAACCCACCTGGCTCCAGTTTCTTTTCAGGGAGTTGTAGAGAGCCAGAAGCTCTCCCCTCAGCCTCCTTCTCTCTAGGCTGAATGACTCCAGTTTCCTTCACTGCTCCTGGCAAGACATAATTATGCTCTAGACCCTTCACCAGCTTCATTGTCCTTCTCTAGACCTGCTCCATGTCCTTCTTGTAGTGAGTTGGATTTCCTTGTAATGAGTTTCTTGTAGTGAGCTGAATTTCCTTTCAGGGAGTTGTAGAGAGCCAGAAGCTCTCCCCTCAGCCTCCTTCTCCCTAGGTTGAATGACTCCCGTTCCCTTCACTGTTCCTGGCAAGACATAATTATGCTCTAGGCCCTTCACCAGCTTCATTATCCATCTCTGGACCTGCTCCACGTCCTTATTGTAGTGGGGGGCCCAAAACTGAACTGAGTATTTGAGCTGTGACCTCAGCAGTGCTGAGGACAGAGATGTTGAGTGTCTCCTGCAGTAAGGCCAAAGCCTGGCAGAGGGCTTTAAGGAAAATTAATAATAATCTTGCCTCTTCTGTTCTTTTTTTTTTTTTCCCCCCTCCAGAACACATGCTCCATTATTCATCAGAGCAATACTCAGGGCCACTTAAGATTATTTTGAGCATTTTGTTCCCTGTGCTTGACTTCTTATCTGGGAATTATTTTGAAAGACTTTTCGTAACAAATATCTGGGAAAGCACATGTCAGCACTTTGGCAGGGCTGGCAAATTTTCAGTGAGCTCGAGTTAAATTTAAAATGGAAATTGGACTAATTAATTACTGGAGATGGAACAAGAGTGGGATTTTCAGCCTGTGACTGAAATGAAACAATGCAAGAAGAAACGACTGGCAGGAGTCCAGGGAGAAGCAGCACAGGCAGCACTTTCCAGTGAGGGGTGGCAGGCAGGGGAGAGGGGGAACAGGCAAGAGTGGGCAAGAAGGGGAAGGAGCAGGCAGAAGTGAGCAGGAGAAGGCAGGAGCAAGCAAGAGGTGGTAGAAGCTGGCAGGAGTGACCAGCAAGAGCAAGCAGGAGTGAGCTGAAGCAGGCAGGAGTGACCAGCAAGCAAGAGCAAGGAGGAGTGAGCAGGAGCAGATAGGAGTGAGTGGGAGTAGGAAGATGTGGCCAGGAGCAAACCAGAGCAGAAAAGATCCAACAACAGCAGGTAGGAGTTAACAGAAGCAAGCAGGAGTGAGCAGAAGCTGGCAGGAATGAGCAGGAGCAAACCAGAGCAGAAAAGAGCCAACAACGCAGGTAGGAGTGAACAGAAGCAGGCAGGAGTGAGCAGGAGTAGGAAGGTGTGAGCAGGAGCAAACGAGTAGAAAAGAGCCAAAAACAGTAGGTAGGAGTGAACAGGAGCAGGCAGGGATAAGCAGAAGTAAACAAGAGCAGAAAAGAGCCAATAACAGCAGACAGAAGTGAGCAGAAGCAGGCAGAATTGAGCAGAAGCAGGAAGGTGTGAGCAGGAGCAAATGATAACAGAAAACAGCAAACAAGAGCAGGCAGGAGTGGTAAGAGCAGGTAGAACTGAGCAGAAGCAAGTAGGAGGGAACAGAAGGAGGCAGGAGTGGGCTGGAGCAAGAAGGTGTGACCAGCAGAAAAGAGCAAACAAGAGAAGGCAGGAACAGGCAGAAGTGATCACGAGAAGACAGAATTGGGCAGCAGCAGGCAGGAGTGAGCAGAAACAGGCAGGGGCATGCTCCCCAGGCTTGCATGGTCCTGTGACCCCTGCAGAAACGACCTGGGGAAAGGTACAGGAGCAACAAACTCTGAGGATGACCTCCTGACATTATCTCTCCTACTGGAATGAAAATAATGAGATGTCAAACTGATGGATCCTGGCAGGCCCATCACCAGTGGCTGAGGGAGCTGGGACTGTTTAGTTTGGAAACGAGGAAGCTGAAGAGAGTCCTCATTGCTCCCTACAGCTCCTGAAAGAAGGTCGCACTGAGGTGGGGGTTGGACTCCTCTGACTAATATCAAATGATAGAATGAGAGGAATGCTCCAGGGGAGGATTAGGTTGGCCATCAGAAAAAAAAGGAGTGCAAGAGTGGACAGGGATGGAAACAGGCTGCCCAGGGAGGTGGTGGACTCATCATCCCTGGAGGGGTTCAAGAAACATGTGGACGTGGCACCTGGGGACATGAGTTAATGGCCATCATGGGCTTAGGTTGATAATTGGACTCAATGACCTTAGAGGCCCTTTCCAACTGAAACAAATGATTCTCTGATGTATGAAGAAGTGATACCAGGGCTAAGGGCTGCCTGCCTCTGGCTGTGCACAACTGTCTCTGTGTCACACTCGTGGGGCACACACAGAGCTGGGCTGCAGTGACAGCTGCTTCATGACATTGAGCTGTTGGAGTGAGCCCAGAGGAGGCCACCAAGATGCTGAGAGGGCTGCAGCAGCTCTGCTCTGAGGACATGCTACAAAAGTTGGGGCTCTGCAGCCTGGAGAAGAGAAGGCTTCCAGGAGACCTTGGAGTGGCCTTCCAGCATCTGAAGGGGGCTCCAGGAGGCCTGGAGAGGGACTATTGACAAGGGCTTGTGATGAGAGGATGAGGAAGAATGGGTTTAAAGTGGCAGAGGAGAGACTGAAACTGGATGTTAGGAAGAAGTTCTTTGAAGCAAGGGTGGTGAGACACTGGCACAGGTTGCCCAGGGAGGTTGTGGAGCACAGAAGCACAGAATGGGATCTTCAATCTTTGATCGCATTCTGTGTTTCTATGCTCTACAACCTCCTTTAAGGTTTTCAAGGCCAAGTTGGATGAGGCCTTGAGTGACCTGTTCTAGTGGGAGGTGTCCCTGCCTATGGCATGGTATTGGAACTGGCTGAGTTTCGAGGTCCCTTCCAACCTAAACCATTCTATGATTCTACGCAGGAAAGATGCAAAAAGTGATGCTGGAAGTTCAGCTGCATCCTGGAAGCTCCAAGCATGGCTCTGAGCAACCTGTATGAAAAGCTGGCTGCTTCCAAGTCAGAACTGTTCTGTGCCAGGGAAAAAAAAGAAACAAACAACAACAACAAAAAAAAAGAACCCAAAAAAGCACAGAGAGGAAAAGTGCTTGGTAAACAAAAAAGAGATGTACTACATAAGGCTGCAAGAATGAATAAAGCAGGAAACTGCTACCAGGTTTTGATTTTGTGCTCTTGCGACAGGAGAAGGAACAGAAATGAAATATAACCTGAGAGAGTAAGAAGCAGGTGGGGGAAGGAATCGATACACAAAAGTTCTCCAATAAGCCAAGCTGGCTGCTGGAAGAGACCTTTCTGAACAGATCCCACTGGAGGAGAATGCAGCATAAAAAAAAAAAAATTTAAAAAAAAAAAAGGAAAGAAAAAAAGGAAAGGAAATAANGGAAAAAAGGAAAAGAAGGGGGAAAAAAGAAAGGAAGGGGAAAAGAAAGGAAGGTGGAAAAAAAGGAAAGGAAGGGAAAAAAGGAAAGGAAGGGGAAAAAAGGAAAAGAAGGGGGAAAAAAGAAAGGAAGGGGAAAAGAAAGGAAGGTGGAAAAAAAGGAAAGGAAGGGAAAAAAGGAAAGGAAGGGGAAAAAAGGAAAAGAAGGGGGAAAAAAGAAAGGAAGGGGAAAAGAGGAAAGGAAGGGGGAAAAAGGAAAGGAAGGGGAAAAAGGAAAGGAAGGGGGGAAAGGAAAGGAAGGGGGGAAAGGAAAGGAAGGGGGGAAAAGGAAAGGAAGGGGGAAAAAAGGAAAGGAAGGGAGAAAAAAGGAAAGGAAGGGAGAAAAAAGGAAAGGAAGGGGAAAAGAAAGGAAAGGAAGGGGAAAAGAAAGGAAGGGGGAAAAAAGGAAAGGAAGGGGGAAAAAAAAAGGAAAGGAAGAAAAAAGAAAGGAAAGGAAGAAAAAAAAAATTACAAGCAACCCTTGGCAAATCATGGATTTTATTTTTTTTCCCCTGCTAATGTTGACTTAAAATATGCACATGTATTCACAAGCCAGGAGGGGAGGATGCTGCCTGTTAAAGGTGCAGAATGGTGACCGTTCAAAACAACAGCAGCCAATACACAACAGAAAAGAGGTTTCAAATTTGATTTTTCTCCATTCACAATGGAAACCTCTCCCTAAGCATTATCGCCAGGTTCAGCTGGAGAAATAGGACGGGAAAAGTTTTGCCTTCCTTCCTTCCTTTTTATTAGTGAGGTGGAGAGGAGGAGTTCCCTTTGTGTGGTTTGTCAGGGCAGTTTGAAGTGGTTTGGTCTGGCCATAGAAAGTAAAGAATCATAGGGGTTGAGAGGGACCTTAAAGATCATAGAATCAGTCAGGGTTGGAAGGGACCACAAGGATCAGCCACTTCCAACCCCTCTGCCATGCCCAGGGACACCCTACCCTAGAGCAGGCTGCCCACAGCCTCTGCCAGCCTGGCCAAAAACACCTCCAGGGATCTGGCCCCAAACACCTCCCTGCAGGGGCAACCCATTCCAGCCTCTCATCACTCTCATGCTAAACAACTTTCTCATCATATCCAACCTGAATCTCCCCACCTCCAGTTCTCCTCCATTCCCCCTAGTCCTGTCACTCCCTGATAGCCTAAAAAGTCCCTCCCCAGCTTTTTTGTAGCCTCCTTCAGATCCTGGAAGGCCACAAGAAGGTCACCTGAGAGCCTCCTCTTCTCCAGCCTGCACAGCCCCAACTCTTTCAGTCTGTCCTCATAGGAATCCTTCTGCCATGAGCAGAGACACCTTCCACTAGATCAGGTTGCTCAAAGCTGTGTCCAACCTGGTCTTGAACTCTTCCAAGTATGGGGCAGCCACAATTTCCCTGGACAGCCTATTCCAGTGTCTCACCACCCTCACTATAAAGAATTTCTTCCTAATATCCAGTCTGAATCTCCCCTTTCCCAGCTGAACTCTATTCCTTCCTAATACCCATTCTAAACCTCTCCTTTCCTAGCTGAAATCAATTCCTTCCTAAAATCCAGTCTAAATCTCCCCTTTCCCACCTGAAATCCCTCTGTCCCCATCCTCTCACTACCAGTCCTTGGGAAAAAAGTCTCTCCTCAGCTTTCTTGTAGCCTGCTTCAGCATCTGGGAGGTTGCTATAAGGGGTCCCTGGAGCCTTTCCTTCTGCAGGCTGAACAGCCTCAACTCCTTCAGTCTGTCCCCACAGTGGAGCTAAATTAACACATAAATCAAAAATTACCTACAAGCAGTTCTCAGATCCTGGTTTATTTTTTTTTTGGGGGGAGGGAATGGTGAGAAAGGCTAATCTGAAGGAGAGCAAGATCAGATCAAGCCATCTCCACACAATCTGTCTTCCAGCAGGACCTGCACTGAAAATACATCTGGAAATGTCCAGGGTCTCTGACAAGTAAGTGACAGCTGATGGATGGATCAAATCCAATATCTGGAATACAGAATGATAAGGTTCAGAAGTGAAGGGGGATGAGTGACAGTGGCTAAGGAGATGAACAGACTGGGGAACCTTCACAGCAGAAAGCTGAATCTCTTTTTTTTTTTTTCCCAGGCAAGGGAGATAATGAATGGGCTGACAACAGCAGGAATTCATTCTCAGCTATGAATAGTTGTCTATTAAAAAGCCCCAAACTTTGCAGTGCTTTTATAGTTGTCTTAGCAGTGTTGCTAACGTGTGGAAGGTATCTAAGGCTTTAAGAAACTGAAGCATGACCAATGGGACCACTTCTTTTTAACATCTATATTGATAACCTTGATTGAGGCACACAGAGTGTCAGCAGTGAGTTTGACACCAAGTTAGGTGGCAGTGTTGATTTGAATGAGAGTAGAGAGGCTCTGCAGAGGGACTTGGATAGGCTTAGATCACTGGGCCAACATTAGTGGGATGAGCTTCAACAAGGTCCTGCACTTGGGTCACAACAACTCCAAGCAATGCTACAGGCTTGGGGCAGCATGGCTGGAGAGCTGCTGGCAGAAAGGGGTCTAGGGGTGGTAATAGATAGGAGCTGAGTGTGAGCCAGCAGTGTGCCCAGGAGGCTGAGTGTGAGCCAGCAGTGTGCCCAGGAGGCTGAGTGTGAGCCAGCAGTGTGCCCAGGGGGCTGAGTGTGAGCCAGCAGTGTGCCCAGGCGGCTGAGTGTGAGCCTGCAGTGTGCCCAGGAGGCTGAATGTGAGCCAGCAGTGTGCCCAGGGGGCTGAGTGTGAGCCAGCAGTGTGCCCAGGGGGCTGAGTGTGAGCCAGCAGTGTGCCCAGGCAGCCAGGAAGGTCAGTGTCAACATGGCTTGGATTAAAAATGCTATGGCCAGCAGGAGCAGGGAGGAGATTGTCCTCTTGGAGTTGGCTCTGGTGAGGCCACAGCTTGAGTGTTGTGTTCAGTTCTGGGCAGGGCAATACAAGAGAGATGTGAAGGTGCTGGAGCAGGTCCAGAGGGAAGGATCTGGAGAATAAATCTGATGAGGAGCAACTGAGGGATCTGGGGATGCTCAGTGTGAGGAAGAGGAGGCTGAGGGGAGACCTCATTGCTGTCTAGAGCTACCTGAAGGGACATTGTGGAGAGGCTGCTGCTGGGCTCCTCTCATCGGGAATTGGAGACAGAACAAGGGGGAGTGGCCTCAAACTGTGGCTGGGGAGGTTTAGATTGGACATTAGGAAAAAGTTTTCCTGGAGAGAATGGTCAAGGACTGGAATGAGCTGCCCAGGGAGGTGGTGGAATCTGCCAGCCTAGATGTGTTTCAGGGTGGTTTGGATGTGGTGCTTGGGGATGTGGTTTAAGGTGAATCTTGCAGAGTAGGGTTCTAGGTTGGACTTGGTGATCCTGAGGGGCTTTGCCAACCTGGATGGTTTTGTGACTGTGTGGTAAGAGGTACCTATACCAGCATGTCACCACATTGGAGAGGTGGAAACACTCTCCTAGATCTCCCACTTGTATTACCAACACACCATCACTTTACTCCCTTCCCAAAGCCATTGAGGTCACTTCAAAGACAGGTTGACAATCCCTAAACATGTTCAGAATCACAAAAGGACAAGAAAGTGTTTAGACACCTAATATGAGGACTGAGGGAGTTGGGGATGTTCAGTCTGCAGAGGAGAAGGCTCCCAGGTGATCTTATTGCATCAGATATTGCAGTATCTGAAGTGGGCTACAAAAAAGCTGAGGAGGGACTTTTTAGGCTGTCAGGTAGTGATAGGACTGGGGGGAATGGAACAAAGCTGGAAATGGGGAGATTCAGACTGGATGTTAGGAAGAAGTTGTTTAGCATGAGAGTGGTGAGAGCCTGGCAGGGGTTGCCCAGGGAGGTGGTGGAAGCCTCATCCCTGGAGATGTTTGCAGCCAGGCTGGCAGAGGCTGTGGGCAGTGTGATCTAGTGTGAGGTGTCCCTGGGCATGGCAGAGGGGGTTGGAACTGGCTGATCCTTGTGGTCCCTACCAACCCTGACTGATTCTATCATCTCCAGAAGTCCCTTCCAACCTCCACCACTCTGGGATTCTGGGACTCTAAAAAAGCCACACTTCTCTGGCTTTTGGTGCATCCTTTTCTTTTTCTCCTGCAGCTTCCTGCAGGGCTGCTGCCACAGTCCTCATTGCAGCTAATAAACCCCAAGCCATTTGCAGGAGTGGAATACGAGCCCCCATCCAAAACAGACACACGTTTCCTGCTTGTTTTTCCACAAACTAATTTCCTTTCCTTCCATATCCTGCCTGTACAAATGACATCCTTCCTACAGACTCATCTACAAGACCACAGAACCATTTAAGCAATCCAATCCTGGATGCTCATTATCTGCTTCTCCTTCTGCTCTTTTACTTTTACTTTTTTTTTTCCCTGTCTTTTTATTTTTTTCTTTCCTGGCCTCTGTTCTCCTTTTCTTCTCAACTCACACAATATTTGGGTCAGTAACATCCATCCTGGTGGTGTTATTAATTTATAAACCTTTACAAGAGCGGCGCAGACAAATAGTCTGCAAAAAAAATCAAAACAGCCTGGGGACAAGTTGGCCAACATCAGCTCACAATTACTGAGGACAACTTTCCTCCCCTCCCCTTTTCAGATGAGATGTTTAATTGAAGCAGGTTTTTTTAACCTTCCAAAAAATCAGAAAGAAACTGGAAGAAAAGGG
>VWZI01022033.1:112825-138808 GCA_013396835.1 Psilopogon haemacephalus | reverse complement strand
ACTTAGATTTTTTTTTTTATGTTCTTCTCATGTAGGGCTTAAAATTCCACAGTCATTGCCACAGCATAATAGTCCCTAGGCTGTTCAACAAAGAAGGACACTCTGGGCTGTTGTTTAGAGAGAATTTACTTAAGAGTGCCCTGCCCCACTGAGTTATCTCCTTTTCTGATGCTCCTACAAATAAGCAGTAGCCAAGTGAGTGACAGCTCTCTGAAAAGCTGAGAGGCCTCGTTCAGAGCATCCTCTGCAGTGCAAGGCTCTATGAGAACACCTACAGCGTGGGCGTTGCTGCTCTTTCGTCTCACAGGGACTTCTTGCAGCCTGGGTAATAGCTGCAGGTGGCAGAGAGGGAAGCAGGCTATCGAATTTCCCTCGCCACCGTTCTCCAGCTGGGGCTCTATATCTCCTCTACCAGGAGGACCATCAAATTCCTACTTGCTCCTGACACCAGGCTCGTAATACTGAAAATCTATTTCACACTTGTTGGGAAATTCAGTCCCTTGGCTTCTCATTAACTTCTCCCTTGCCTTACACAGCTCTCCCTTCCTGTGCTCGCCCTTCAGCCCCTGGGACAAACACTGCATGGCCAAACCTTCCAACGTGCAGCTCCTGCAGCTCTGCTGCAGTAACCACACCATCGAACATTTAGGTTAGGAAATGTCTTTAAGATCCTCAAGGCCAGCTGTTAATCCTGCACTGCCAGGTCACCACTAAACCACTTCCCTCAGCATCACAGCTCCATGGCTTTCCAATCCCCCCAGGGACGGAGGCTCCACCACCATCCTGGGCAGCCTGCTCCAGGGTTTAGGCAACCCTTTTGGGGAACAAATTGTTCCTAACGCCCACCTTCAACATTCCCTGGTGCAACGCCAGGCTGTTTCCTCTTGTGCTGTCACTTGTTGCTAGGGAAAAGTCACTGACCCTCACCTGGCTCCAACCTGCTTTCAGGGAGTTACAGAGAGCCAGGAGGTCTCCCCTCAGCCTCCTGGGTGGCTGAACACCTCCCAGTTCTCTCAGCTGCCCCTCATGCCATGGCTTTCCTCAACACTCACCTGGATCTGATCCTGCCTCCTCTCCTGAAGGAAAGATCATCCCAGATCCTTATTCCTACCATGACTCCTGATTCCCATCCTGATTTCACTGTGGAAAAATCCAGACCCAGGGTTTTATTCATCTGTGTAATATATAAACCACAGCTCCTTCTACCTCTGCTCTCTCAGCTGCTTCTCATGCATTGGCTTTCCTCAACACATCCAAGCCCACCTGGAAGCCATCTGGATCTCATCCTGCCTCCTCTTCTGAAGGGAAGATCATCTCAGAACCTTATTCCTACCATGCTTTCTGATTCCCATCCTGATTTCACTGTGGAAAAATCCAGACCCAGGGTTTTATTCATCTGTGTAATATATAAACCACAGCTCCTTCTACCTCTGCTCTCTCAGCTGCTTCTCATGCATTGGCTTTCCTCAACACATCCAAGCCCACCTGGAAGCCATCTGGATCTCATCCTGCCTCCTCTTCTGAAGGGAAGATCATCTCAGAACCTTATTCCTACCATGCTTTCTGATTCCCATCCTGATTTCACTGTGGAAAAATCCAGACCCAGGGTTTTATTCATCTGTATAATAATATAAAAGCTCCTTCTACCTGTGTGCAATCTAACTTTTGCTTAGCTCTCAATGCACTCTTTGCTCCCTTAGGTTACTTCTACAGGGTCCATCATCATTATGAGGAGGAATGGGTTTAAACTGGCAGAGGGGAGATGGAAACTGGATGTTAGGAGGAAATTGTTTGCAGTGAGGGTGGTGAGACACTGGCACAGGTTGCTCAGGGAAGTTGTGGAGCACAGAAGCACAGAATGGGATCACATTTTTTTGATCTTTGATCACATTCTGTGCTTCTGTGCTCCACAACTAACCTGGACCAGGTTGGATGAGGTCTTGAGGGACCTGTTCTAGTGGGAGGTGTCCCTGCCCATGGCAGGGGGTAGGAACTGGCTGAGCTTTGAGGTCCTTTCTGACCTAAACCATTCTATGATTTCTAAACCCTTTCCCAAATCACAGCAGTCTGAAATGGCTGCTGCTGGCTGTCTCAGGGACTTTGGAATAAGGCTCTGAAAAATTAGGACAGGCTATAGCTAAGCCAAACATCTCCAGGAGAAAATACCTTGGGAAGTTGTGTATACTGAAGTCAAAGAGGTTTGAATGAAGCTGGAGAATTTATGTGACCCTTCTTACTGTAGTCTCTGAATGGACTTTAAAATTCAGCACGGTAATTATCCTTGTGGAATTCTCTTGAGCTGAAGATGAAGAACTGAGATGCACACAGAGATATTTAAGCACTTCAGGATATGCTCTACCCAAATTCTTCAATCCCATTCTGTGCTTCTCTGCTCCACAACCAACCTGGAGGTGTTCAAGGCCAGGTTGGATGAAGCCTTGAGCGACCTGTTCTAGTGGGAGGTGTCCCTGCCTATGGCAGAGGGTAGGAACTGGCTGAGCTTTGAGGTCCCTTCCAACCTAAACCATTCTCTGCTTCTATGATCTAGTGCCCACATCTCCTAAGCAGCTTTCCTATGCACCTACTTCATCCTTCTTGGCAGTGTGGCCAGAGCTGCAAATCTCAGGTAAGCAAAGCACAGAACTTCAAGATAAATGGGATGCATCTGCTAGGTCTGCTCTGAACTCCTCTAATTTGCTTGTCCAGCACTTAGTCAGCAAACAACTGAAGGTCTGCATGACCTTGGCTGCTCAGGGGGGTTTGTGTAACATCAGGTGGACAGTCACTCTGCTGTAGTACCTTTGGAGCTCCAGCTCCAGCACCTGACAGCAGCCTGTCAACATTTTCAGCTGTACAAGCAATTCACCCTGCTCTCCTGACAGTCGAGGGAGTGTAACAACACTGCCTTTTTATTTTTACACTGGTTATATGCTTTGTCAGGGCAGGTTAGTCCCCACCACAGCTCTGCTGTCCCTTAGCCCCATCCTGAAATGATGACGTGGCCATACATGTGGTTTTGAGGTGGGATATTAGGAATAAGTTCTTCACAGAGAGAGCATCATTTGCCATTGGAATGGGCTGCCCAGGGAGGTTGTGGAGTCACTTCGTTTAGCCTGGAGAAGAGGAGGCTCAGGGCAAACCTCACTGCTGTCTACAACTACATGAAGGGAAGTTGTAGCCAGGTGGGGTTGGACACTGATCCCAGGCAATCTTCAACAGAATGGGGAACTGGGCAGAAGTAGCTCAAATAATTTGCAAAGATTAGGCCAGCAGATGGTGGGGGGAGGCAAGAACTGATCCCTGATTCCTGTAGCCTCTGCTCTATGCTGCTGCTGTGTTGGTTGCTCAGGAGGGCTCCTGCTGCCCCAGCCCTGGGGAACAGCACAAAGCAAGGAGCAGCGAGGCAAGGGCGCTGGCCTGCTCTGTGGAGGTGGGCATGGAACAAGAGAATGAATACCAGAAATCTCTCCCCTCTACTGCAGGTAGAAACTTGGCCACTTGTACATCCAAAGTACATCTTGATTTCCACACACAGAGTCTGGCCTTCAGGGATCTCCTCCAGCTGCCGCAGCCCCGCTGGGTTCGTGCGTGTTAACGCGGAGCAGTAGGAGCTCCCCAGAGATCCACCTTCCTTGTCATTAAACATGCCCCAGTAGCTGCTTTCCTGCCAGCTCTCAGCTCCGGGTGACATGCAGCATGACATCACCCAGGTGCAGCTGGAGGATCATTTTTCCCCCTCCACCTGACTCTGCTTGATGTAGCAGAGGCATTGCGACAACGGCAGCGATTGCACCGGCGGGGCCGAAGCCTTGTGCAAAGCGCCGTGCTTACAGGAGCAGATTTCACTCTCCCGCAGCTGATGCAGGTTTAACTGTACAAGAATTCCGTGGGAGATCCATCAAGAGTAATAGGGAGATATTGCATTTTGGATGCAGATAACATTTTCTCTTTGCACCGGAGAGGATCTCTGCCAGGCTAGCCCCGGAACGTTGCCGTACGCGCAGCTGGACTCAGCGGAGCGTGGAGGATTGCTCAGGTGATGAGGAAGGGCTCTGTGCACACCAGGTGCCTGCACATTCCCTGCTCTCCAAACCTACCTCTGCTAATTTATGATTACTTATTGAACTTCATGCCTCCGGACTGCTTTTGGAGGCAAATCACACGATGGGGAATTTTGCTGGATTTCAGGGAGAAAGGATGGGGGGGAAAAAAAAAACCAAAACCAAAAAAACCCCACCAAAACCAACTTCTCCTTTCTGTGTCTCAGCTGCTCAGGCAGAAATAGAGATGTAGGGGCTTGAGCCCCAATTACATCTGAATATTTACATATCTCTGGACTCAATCTCCTTTAGATTTCCTTGTGGAGCAATTTACATGTTAATGAACCCAGGCAATAATTCCTGAATCAAAACACGTTTCCCATCAGAAAAAAAAACCCCAAACATATGGACCTTGGTTTCCTATCAGAAAAAAAACCCCAAACATATGGACCTTGATCAGAGCTGTGTGGCAGCTCCTGATCCAAACACTTTACAGTCGAAATAGATCAACATCATTTGCCACTTGGAGCTCTTACTCATTTTCTTGGGGTCTATTTTGAACAAACTCATCCCTTGGGGTTAAAAAAACAAACATCAACAACTGGTCAGGCCACATCTTGAGTACTGTGTCCAGTTCTGGGCCACTCAATTCAAGAGAGATGTTGAGGTACTGGAAGGTGTCCAGAGAAGGGCAGCAAGGCTGGGGAGAGGCCTGGAGCACAGCCCCAAGAGGAGAGGCTGAGGGAGCTGGGGGTGTGCAGCCTGCGGAAGAGGAGGCTCAGGGCAGAGCTCATTGCTCTCTGCAGCTACCTGAAGGGAGGTTGTAGCCAGGTGGGGTTGGGCACTACTCCCGGGCACCCAGCAACAGAATGAGGGGAGACAGTCCCAAGTTGAGCCAGGGGAGGAATAGGCTGGATGTTAGGAGGAAGTTGTGCTCAGAGAGAGTGATTGGCATTGGAATGGGCTGCCCAGGGAGGTGGTGGAGTTGCTGTCCCTGGAGCTTTTCAAGCAAAGCCTGGATGGGGCACTTAGTGCCATTGGCTAAGGCTGGGCGGTAGGCTGGACTGGATGAGCTGGGATGTCTCTTCCAACCTGGCTTTATTCTATTCTATTCTATTCTATTCTATTCTATTCTATTCTATTCTATTCTATTCTATTCTATTCTATTCTATTCTATTCTTATTCTATTCTTATTCTTATTCTATTCTTATTCTATTCTATTCAAATATGAGCACCAGAACAGGCTGTCCAGAGGGGTTGTGGAGTCTCCCTCTCTGGAAATATGCAAGAACCGACTGGATGCATTCCAGTGTGATCCGCTCTGGGTAATCCTTCTCTGGCAGAGGGCTTGGATTGGATGAGCTTGGGAGGTCCTTTCCAGCCCCTGACATTCTATGATTCTATATTGAAATTAAGGGGGTCTGGGGAACTGTAGTTCATTAGCTCAAGGTGCTTATGCAGCACAGTTCAGAGTCTGTGTTCGCACATCCATACACAGTGGTCAGACATGCTCATGGAACACTGATTTTTTGTTATTTTCCCCCTCTAAGGTCTGATATTTTAGGGAAAACATAAAGCAACAAAGATCACCAATGTATACAGGAAACAGATTTTGAAAAGCAAAGTCCATGAGTCATCCTATCAAGGATTTTTTTTTTTTTTTTTAAGTGGCTTGAGCTAAATTATGTGAAAGGGAAAAAGAAAAAGTAAAACCTCAGCTTATTTCCCAGCTCATTTCTTACCTCTCCTCCTGGTCCTCACGGAGAGGAGAGCTGATTCCTCTGTGACCTGAGCTAGATTGTCTGGTCCTGCTCTGGCAGGGGTGTTGGACTCAATGAGCTCTTTGAGTCCCTTCCAACCCCTGACATCCTGTGAGCCTGGGGCAACTTCCATGCCTAGTTGTGATGTGGACCAGGTCTTGCTGCCCACGTTCAGCCATGCCATTGAGAAGCCTTAGCTCAATGACATGAGGGTTTTGCTGACTCCTAAGCCTGCAAAAATATGAATATTCAAATTTCTCTGCTGAAATTCTTGCTGAGGATCAGCATCTCTCCAAGCAAAGATGGTGCTGTTTTGAGATGGCCACATAATGATAGAAATAATTGCTTCATCTCTCTGCATTCTTCTCCTTGACATTGGCTAGAAATTATTAGAATAAGCTTTAAATAAGATGATCTAAAATAACTTAAAAAGCTGAGGAGAAAAAAAAAAATATATCTAGGCCGTTCTTTTCTTGATCTTGCTTGCTTTTTATAACATCCTGCTTTTTGGTCTAAAATCTGGACTGTATTTACTGGAAAAATCAAGATTTTCCTTCTATATTTTTTTTTCTTTGCTTCATTTTGTTTACCAGGTGAAAATCCTTTCCTGCAAAGGTGGTTACATATTGGAACAGGCTGCCCAGGGAGGTGGGGGAGTCACTGTGCCTGGAAGTGGTCAAGAAACCTGTAGCCATGGCACTTTGGGACACGGTTTAGTGGCTATGGGGGTGTTATGTTGGTGGTTAGACTTGATGACCCTAGAGGTCTGTGATGGTTTGGAGGTTACCTGCCCCCTCCACGTTTGAATTCACCCAGACTAGACTCAGCCAGGCTGGAAGTTAAGGAATGAAGTTTTACATTCACAGCTTAGCAAGGGAGCGGATTGTGCCCCTTGGCTCTGCTCTCCTCACACCCCACCTGCAGCACTGTCTGCAGCTCTGCAGCCCCCAGCACAAGCAGCACATGCAAGTGGTGGAGCCAGTGCAGAGGAGGCCACCAAGATGCAGCTGAGAGGGCTGCAGCAGCTCTGCTCTGAGCACAGGCACAGAGAGTTGGGGCTCTGCAGCCTGGATAAGAGAAGGCTGCCAGGAGACCTTGGAATGGCCTTCCAGTATCTGAAGGGGGCTAGAGGAAGGCTGGAGAGGGACTATTGACAAGGGCTTGTAATGACAGGATGAGGAGGAATGGGTTTGAACTGGCAGAGGGGAGATTGAAACTGGATGTTAGGAGGAAGTTGTTTGCAGTGAGGATGGTGAGACAGTGGCACAGGTTGCCCAGGGAGGTTGTGGAGTACAGAAGCACAGAATGTGATTGAAGATCACATTCTGTGCTTCTGTACTTCACAACCTGCCTGGAGGTGTTCAAGGCCAGGTTGGATGAGGCTTTGAGCAACCTGTTCTAGAGGGAGGTGTCCCTGCCTATGGTGGGGTGATGGATGAGCTTTGATGTCCCTTCCAACATAAACCATTCTATGATTCTAATTCACAAGCAGACCTTTACAATATCTTACAAATATTTACAGCTGTATACAGTTAAAAAGTAGTACAGAAACACAATGCCCCTCCCAGAGATTGGAGTCCCCAAGAGGGGTTCCCAACCACTCTTCCACCTTCTCCCCACCCTCTAATGTTATACTAGAATCTACCTTACATTCAAGGTAAAGAGGAAAGAGCAGCAGGGGGGTTAGAGGCAGAACTGATTTACTTGGGTTACACAGATCCAGCTAGAAGGCAGGGAGAGGGAGAGCTCAGGCTCCACAGACAGAGAGCAGCTCTCTTTTATCTGTATTTGTGTCCTTGCTTTAGCACATCTCAGCACACCTATGAGTGCAGTAGACATCAGCATTGCTTTCTTTTCACAGCCTATCATCTAATTTTTCTCCTTAAAACATTCCAATTAGCCTCCAACCAACACAAGGCCCTTTCCAGCTGGAACAATCCTATGATTCTATGAACTAACTGACAAGTGAAAAAAAAAGACTGAGAAGGAAAGAGCAAGCTTTTAAAGGACAATTGGAAGACCACCTCAGATGTGTATCCAGCATGGAGAGATGAAGAGCATTCCTGCCTCAGACAGGAGGCAGATGGATCAAGGGGTGTGAGGAGGGAGAGAAAAAAAAAAAGATGTTTACTCAGGCTTTCCTGAAGTGGACGTGAAAAGAGAAAGGGCAAACACAGGCAGGAATACACAGGCTTATCCAGGGCATAATTCATCTTAGTCATGCATCCATGGAACTGGCCTTTATTTCAAAAGCAGCCTAATTACTGGGCTCGCTGCACGGCAAAGGAATCTCTCTCTCCTCTGCCACCAGACACTTCCACACATTTTCATATAAGCTTCAAACAACAATATTGATCAGGCAATTACCAAATCAAAACCAGCAGCAATGCCCAGGAAAGATAGAGCAGATCAAGAGAGGTTCTCCTCCCACTCTGCTCTGCCCTGCTCAGACCTCATCTTGAGCACTGCCTTCAGTTTGGGGCTTCCCAGTTGCAGAGGGACAGGGAGCTGCTGGAGAGGGTCCAGGGGAGGGCTATGAGGATGCTGAGGGGACTGCAGCACTGCCTGGGGAGGGGAGGCTGAGGGACCTGGGGCTGCTTAGTCTGCAGAAGAGAAGACTGAGAGAGGATTGAATTCATGTTTATAACTATCTGGGGTCTGCAGGTCAGAAGAGGGGGACAGGCTCTGCTCACTGCTCCCTGGGATAAGCCAAGGAGCAATGGATGGAGGCTGCAGCACAGGAGGTTGCAGCTCAACACAAGAGGCAACTTCTTGCCTGTGTGGGTCCCAGAGAACTGGCACAGGCTGCACCGAGAGGTTGTGGAGTCTCCTTGTGTGGAGCCTTTGCAGGCCTGTCTGGATGTGTTGCTGCATGCCCTGAGCTAGATTGGATGGTCCTGCTCTGGCAGGGGGCTTGGACTTGATGAGGTCTTTGTATCCCTTCCAACCCCTGACATCCTGTGATCCTGTGATGATCTTTTTGGGTACTTTCCAGCCCCTAATATCCTGTGATGATCTCCTTCGGTCCCTTCCAACCCCTGCCAACGTACAATGATCTCTTTGGGTCCCTTTGAACCCCTGCCATCCTGTCAGCCTGTGATGATCTCTTTGGGTCCCTCCCAGCCCCTAACATCCTGTGAGCCCGTGAAACAGAGTTTCTGCCCCAAAGCATCTAAACCACATGTGTGTGCTTGTACATTCTCGCACAGTCAAAACTTAAACCAAACCACATCTAAATATTCCAGCAGGTTTATGTTTCTCCAATGGGAGAAGGAAAAAAAAAAACATCACATCCCCAAACCCCTCCCAAAAAAAAAATAATCCTTGAAAAACAGAAAAACTGCCCTAGTGCTGTTCCAAAGGTTGGAGGCACTTTCTACCCCATATATTCATCGGGATTTTTTTTTCTCAGCCCCATCTGTTTATTTTCTATCGAGCAATCGTAGCCGAGCAGATAGCCAGGCTATAAACATCTGAGAGCAGGTGGGATGGGGAGATAATTTGCGAGGCACAATGCTCTGCTCTCTGAATATAGCTCTGCTGATTTGATGGCTTGACTGGTAACCTCATTTCCTTGCCTTTATTTATTTATTTCAGGATAGACAACGCTTCGTGCGCCCAGGAAATTTGGACTTCTGCTTAAATACCAAAGGGAGATCATACAGATACTGCACCGAGGGAAAGGGATTGCTGCCAAAAGTACCTGTTTTCCACAGGACCATGCAAGAGGCTCCTGGACAGGCTGGATGGGTGGGCAGAGGCCAATGGGATGAGATTGAACAGGGCTCAGTGCAGGGTTCTGCACTTTAGCCACAACAAGCCCAGGCAGCGCTACAGGCTGGGGACAGAGTGGCTGAGAGCAGGCAGGCAGAGAGGGACCTGGGGGTGCTGGGAGAGAGGAGCTGAACAGGAGCCAGCAGTGTGCCCAGGTGGGCAGCAGAGTCAATAGCATCCTCACAACACCCCATCCCTAAAGGGCAGAAGGAGGCTCTTCTCTGCATAGAGATACCCATGGTATGAACCTCCTCCAGAGTCTTGTTTTGTATCTGTCCCTTGGCTGAGCAGTGAAGTTTTCAGTCCTATTAAATTCTAATTTATTTTTTTTTTTAAAAAGCAGTTTCTTTACTACCCTTTAAAGTGAAACCCACTGAGCCCTCCCCATCTTATCTTCAGATTCCACTAAAATTGGCACCTTAATTCCATTAACCTGATCAATGTACTCAGAGAGCAACTGGGGTGCTTTTGCCTTTGGTAGAGAGGACTGGGCTGATGGACTGCTGTGACAATTTAATGCTCCCATCTTAATTATGCCTAATGAGCTGCTTGATTTAATAAACAGGCTAATTCCAATATCCTGTCTCTCTCTCTCTCTCTCTCTCTCTATATATATATATATATATATATTTCCCAGCAAGACAATATAACATGGGATGAAATGGCCTGCCCCAATAATTGAATGAGCTTAAGAATAAGTAATACAGTCCATAAGGGGGCCTGTGTGATATAAGCTGGGTCCCTCTATAGGTACCTCCAGAGAGGGTTAGTTTATTCCTTCATTTATTAACAAATCTTTCTCCCTTAGGCAGAGCTGGTCCCAATTAAGAGCCATACTTTCAAATGATAGGAGTAAGTATTCTAATAGGCACTAATTGGCAAGCCTGTTCTTTAAAGCTAGCCATAAATCAGAGTATCTGGTGGCAAGCGGTGCCACTTCTATTAGCATCTCTACAAGGCAAGACACGGTTTTGCTATTAACCAGCTCTGGATTTTTACAGCTCTGAGAATGCCAAATGCAAAGACCCCTCCAGGACATCAAAAAAGCAACGGTAGGTACGAGCTTACCAATGAGCAGTTAGAGGCAGAACCTAATTATTCATCTACCTGGATCCACGATTAAAAGCCAACAGAGAGACAAAGCAAACTGTCGGAACCTCCCCCCCCNACCCATAAACAAAACACTGAAGGGTGAACAGTAAGACAAAGAATGCCAGAGCTGGGACTGGCAGAAAGGATTTACCCCACAGGTTGCCCATGGAGATGGAGGAGTCTCTGTTCTTGGAGGCGTTTAAATATGGGGACCTGGTTTAATGGCCACAGTGGTGTTAGGTCGAGGCTTGGACTCATAGAATCAGTCAGGGTTGGAAGGGACCACAAGGATCATCTAGTTCCAACCCCTCCTGCCACGGGCAGGGACACCACCTTTAGAGGTCTTTTTCAGTCAAAACAATTGAGTCATTCTACAAAACACATTTTAAAGATGAGTAAAGAAGAGCAAGGATGAGATAAAAGTGAGAAACTGAGAGGAAAGTTTTTAGAGCAAGAAAGATGTAACAGAACAAGAAAAAAAAAAAAAACCAAAACCCAGTCACAGTCCTCCAGTCAGACAGACCCAGTGGGCTTTTTATATGCAGATCTTGAAAAGCTCCTTATGATTTTACAGAATGAGAAGCTCATGAAACTGAAAACCATGGAAACCTGATCAATGGAGTTGAAATTTGAGCGGCTGAGGATCTTCCCACAGTGTCTGAGGGCTTAGTCTGCAGGGTAAGCTGTCTTCCCTCCGGGTCTGAGCCAGCAGCACAGCTCATCACCGAGGTGGATTTCCCACAGCCCCCCTCAAATCCTCCACTAAATGGTTTGGATCTGAGCTGAGCAAGTCGTTGGGAGCATTTTCTGACCATCTCAGATTCACAACCCTCAATTCGCAACAACCATTTATTTCCAGGCAGACACATCAGCGCTGGGCATGCTGTCCAGAGCCTTAAACATCAGGAAGACTTCCTACCCACCCATTTCTAAACCATACTGTGAAAAGGGCTAGAGAAATCTCCTGTTTAATGGCAGATTTCATGGCTGTTGGATCATGAAAGCCAGCGCCAAGCTGCAAAGATAGAGCAGAAATCTTTACTGGGTACACTTTTACATCCTCCCTGCCACTGAGGTTTCACAGAGCTGTGTTCCACCCTGGTGCAGACGAGCGACCTGGAGAGGTGGAGAATTTGTGATGCTCAGGCTTTAATTAACCTCTTTTAGGAGTGATGTCAAACGAGAAGGAATACAGCCCTTTTTTTTTTTTTTTTTCCTAAAGGGGTTATTTCTCCAGTCATTACAGGCACAATTAATACCCTCCATAATACATAATTTTGTGGGTGACATGGGCACTATTTCTCCAGCTGTTCCATTTGAGGGAAAGAGTGAGTTTCTCTTCATTAAAGACTAATAAGTGACATTACATTTAAGTGCTTGCATTAGATATGCTTCTTTGAATTTGATGATGGGGCAATGAGGCCTTTAATTAAATAGTCCAAAATTTCTGCTGGGAGAAACAAAAACAAATTTATCCACAGGTTTACTTCTCGATGTAAGAAAAAAAAAAAAATAGAATTACCTAAAGCTGAACTCATCTAATAGATAATCAATGCTTTTGTCCCTCGAACCAACCTTCACACAATATTGTCTTGGAAAACTTCCTTCTTGCCTCAGAAATCCATAGAATGGGGTAAAGAAGTTCACCTCATGGGTGGATTCACAGAATAGCAGGTTGGAAGGGATCTCAAGAGTCATCTAGCCCAAACTTTCAGGGCAAGGATACGGTTTAAATGAGCTGGCTCAGCACCCTGGATGAGCTTGGAGGTCTCTTCCAACCTGGCTCCATTCCATTCCACTCCATTCCATTCCACTCCATTCCATTCCACTCCATTCCATTCCACTCCATTCCATTCCACTCCATTCCATTCCACTCCATTCCATTCCACTCCATTCCATTCCACTCCATTCCATTCCATTCCTATTTTATTCTATTCTTATTCTAACCTGACTTACTCTATTCTATTCCATTCTATTCCATTACATTCTTATTTTATTCTATTCTTATTCTAACCTGACTTATTCTATTCTATTCCACTCTATTCTATACCGTTCTATTCCATTCCATTCTTATTTTATTCTATTCTTATTCTAACCTGACTTATTCTATTCCACTCCATTCTTATTTTATTCTATTCTTATTCTAACCCGACTTTATTCTATTCTATTCTATTCTATTCTATTCTATTCTATTCTATTCTATTCTATTCTATTCTATTCTATTCTATTCTATTCTATTCTATTCTATACCATTCTATTCTATTCTATACCATTCTATTCTATTCTATACCATTCTATTCTATTCTATACCATTCTATTCCATTCCATTCTTATTTTATTCTATTATTGTTCTAACCTGACTTATTCTATTCTATTCCACTCTATTCTATACCATTCTATTCCATTCCATTCTTATTTTATTCTATTATTATTCTAACCTGACTTATTCTATTCTATTCCATTCCATTCTTATTTTCTTCTATTCTTATTCCATTCTATTCTATTCTTACTCCATTCTTACTCTATTCTACCGCCCAAGTGACCACACTGCTGAGAAGCTCGATAACCTGTTGATGGATTGCTTGTTTGAAACCAAAATCAACCAAATTTTTTTTCCCCCCTTAATTAAATTTGCAGGTTAAATAGAAAGTTAGCCGAACTTCCTATATTTGACAAGAAGGGAAAGAAACCAAACCAAAAAAAAGAAAAAAAAACCCTCGGTACCAGAAGTTGTCAGGCAACTTTAGATTTCAAATCCTTGTCAGCTGCTACTCCTCAGGAGGAACGTGGCAAGAAATTGTGTTGAAGAGCAATCCAGGGAAAGTTGTTAGGCAACTTTAGCTTTCAAATCCATGTCAGCTGTTACTCCTCGGGAGGAACGTGGCAAGAAATTGTGTTGAAGAGCAATCCAGGAGCTTCCCGCAGTTGTCAGCCGGTGACAGGTGCTGAAGTCTGCAGAGGAAGTTTGTCTCCTGGAGACAACCAGTGATCTGCACGGTCCCTTTCCTTCTTTTCCCCCTGGGTTTCTGCTACCTAAGATGGGAACCTGCTATTTGCTTATTTTTATCACAATAAAAGGTGCTGGAAATGCAGGAGGTGTTACTTAATTTCCTATCACAGCTTACGCTCGTGGTATGATGAGGCAGGTGCAGAGAATCACAGAGTGTCAGGGGCGGGAAGGGACCTTGAAAGCTCATCCAGTCCAACCCTCCTGCCTGAGCAGGATCACCTAGACCAGATTACCTCTCCTATGAGGACAGGCTATGAGAGTTGGGGCTCTTCAACCTGGAGAAGAGAAGTGGTGGAGCAGGGAGGTGGTAGATACCCAGTCCCTGGAGACATTCAAGGTAAGGCTTGATGAGGATCTCAGAAACCTGATCTAGGTAAAGACGTCCCTGCTTACCACAGGAGGATGGAGTAGAGGACCTTGAAAAGCCCCTTCCAATACTATGTATTCCCTGCTTCCATGATTCTGGAGCCCCCAACACAAGAAAGACATGGAACTGTTTGAGCCAGTGCAGAGGAGGCCACCAAGATGCAGCTGAGAGGGCTGCAGCAGCTCTGCTCTGAGCACAGGCTGAGAGAGTTGAGGCTCTGCAGCCTGCAGAAGAGAAGGCTGCCAGGAGACCTTGGAGTGGCCTTCCAGGATCTGAGGGGGGCTCCAGGAGGGCTGGGGAGGGACTATTCACAAGGTCTTGTAATGACAGGATGAGGAGGAATGGGTTTGAAGTGGCAGAGGGAAGATTGAAACTGGATGTTAGGAGGAAGTTGTTTGCAGTGAAGGTGGTGAGACACTGGCACAGGTTGCCCAGGGAGGTTGTGGAGCACAGAAGCACAGAATGTGATCTTTGATCTGTGCTTCTGTGCTCCTCGACCTCCCCGGAGGTGTTCAAGGCCAGGCTAGATGAGGTCTTGAGCAACCTGTTCTAGAGGGAGTTGTCCCTGCCTATGGCAGGGGATTGAAACTGCATGAGCTTTGAGGTGAGCAAAGCAGAGATGCAGAATCACCTGCCTCCTCCTTCTGGTCAGTACCCAGTATTTCTCTGCCCCTGAAATCCATCTCAGCCTGCCTCTGAGCTTGAAATTCTTGAAACACCTGAGACTTGTTGTTTTTCAAAGCCTGACTGTTATTTAATGAGAAAATGAAGGAAACAAAGCAACACCACCAGCCAGAACCCAAGCCTATTATCACATAGCAAAGCGCTCGCAGCTCCCAGCTCCATCTGCTCCACCGCCCAACGTTAAATATTTCTTCAGAAATTCCAAGCAATTAGAGGTAAATGATGAACTCTGATGAAGGCTAAAACACCCTTTCATTTTTTTTTTATTTTTTTTTTTGTGCCATCACATTTTAAACGGATTCCTATTATTACTCCGCCACCCAGACAGCTAAAAATAGCACAGGAGCAGTAAAGGCATGCTGGAAACCCAACCTAAACCCGAGGAAGAACCACATATGCACAACTGCATTTGCACACAGGCAGTTGCAAGCCCTGAAAATGAATGCAATCATCTTGCATCTTTATCTTCTGGGGAGGGCGTTTTTAAGGCTCAGCCTTGCAGTAATGATCTTCTTCACCATGAGAGTGGTGAGAGCCTGGAAGGGGTTGCCCAGGGCAGGTGGTTGGGGCCACATCCCTGGAGGTGTTTGCAGCCAGGCTGGCAGAGGCTGTGAGCAGCCTGATCTAGGGTAGGGTGTCCCTGGGCATGACAGGGGGGTGGAACTGGTTGATCCTTGTAGTCTCTTCCATCCTTGACTGACTCTGATTCTAGGTGTTTTTGGCCAGGCTGGCAGAGGCTGTGGGCAGCCTGCTCTAGGGTAGGGTATCCCTGCCCATGGCAGAGGGATTGGAACCAGATGATCCTTGTGGTCCCTTCCAACCCTGACTGATTCTATCTCCAGCATGCATGTATTTGGTAAGCACAGAGCTGAGGCCCTTCCTGAATTAGATTCCATTATCTGTACCCCACAGCTCCAGGACATGATTGTTCCATCTGAAAACTATTTTTCTTTTTCCCTCTGTAATAACTGGAGTTTCCCCAGCATTCTGACAACTGCTGGCCAAAGCTACACTGCAAATAAAATGCATTATTCTCCCCAGCTCCTGCCGCTGTGCTATCAAAATATTGTGCAGACACGCAGGTATTGTGCAGCTATCAGCCCCAGAGGCATTCAGCCATGCATCCTGACAGCTCTGCAAGGAGAATTAGCCACACTTAGAGCAAAATTTGAAGCATCCCCTGCCGCCAGCAAAGGGAACTCAAAACAGTCAGAGAGTTCAGACACGAAGAGATGGAATCAAAGGAGGGAGCACACAAAGGCGTTTTTAATTGTAAGAGAGAGCATCATAAGACCTGTACTTCACACTCAAGGTTATGTATAGATAGGATGAGGCTACAGATAAGTATGATCAGGTTATGCAAGGCTACAGATAGGCATGATCAGGTTATGCCAAGTTATGGACAGGTATGATCAGGTTATGGATAGGTATGGTCAGGTTATGCCAGGTTACAGATAGGTATGGTCAGGTTACTTATAGGTACAATCAGACTATGCCAGGCTACAGATAGGTATGATTAGGTTATGCCAGGTTGTATTTAGGTATGATCAGGTTATGCCAGGTTACATACAGGTATGATCAGGTTATGCCAGGTTATAGATAGGTATGGTCAGGTTATGCCAGGTTACATACAGGTATGATCAGGTTATGCCAGGTTACATACAGGTATGATCAGGTTATGCCAGGTTATAGATAGGTATGGTCAGGTTATGCCAGGTTACATACAGGTATGGTCAGGTTATGCCAGGTTGTATTTAGGTATGATCAGGTTATGCCAGGTTACATACAGGTATGATCAGGTTATGCCAGGTTGTATACAGGTATGATCAGGTTATGCCACATTACGGGTAGGTATGGTCAGATTATGCCAAGTTATGGATAGGTATGGTCAGATTATGCCAGGTTACATACAGGTATGGTCAGGTTACTTATAGGTACGATCAGACTATGCCAGGCTACAGATAGGTATGATTAGGTTATGCCAGGTTGTATTTAGGTATGATCAGGTTATGCCAGGTTACATACAGGTATGATCAGGTTACTTATAGGTATGATCAGGCTATGCCAGGCTGCAGATAGGTATGATCAGGTTATGCCAGGTTACATACAGGTATGATCAGGTTATGCCAGGATATATATATATATATATATAGGTATGATCAGGTTATGCCAGGTTAGAGATAGGCATGATCAGGTTATATTGAGGAGAAGAAATTTGGGCTCTTGGTGGATGACAAACTCAACACAAGCCAGCAACCTGTGCTTGCAGCCCAGAAGGCCAACTGTGTCCTGGGCTATATCAAGAGACATTTAGGTCCTGGAGCAAGTCCAGAGATGGGCGACAAAGCTGTGAAGGTTTTGGAGCACAAGTGATATAAGGAGAAGGTGGGGGAACTGGGGTTAATAGCCTGGAGAAAAGGAGGCTGAGGGGAGACCTTCAGGCTCTCTACAAGTCCCTGAGAAGTGACCAGAACCAGAACCAGAACCAGGTGAGATTTGGTCTCATCTCCATAGGAACAATTGATAACACAAGAGGAAATGGCCTCAAGTTGCACCAAGGGAGGTTTAAGTAAGTCATTAGAGGAAACTTCTTCACTGAAAAATTTCTCAAACACTGGGCCAGGGTCCCCAGGGTTGTTGTGGATTCCTCATCCCTGGAGGTGTCTCATAGGTGCAGAGATGTGGTGCTGAGGGGCATGACTTAGCATCAGTCTTGGTAAAATTAGAGAATGGTTCAACTTGATCTTAAAGGCCTTCTCCACCCAAAGCAATGCTATTATTCTATGATTTTAAGACCCAGAACTGATTTTATTGTTTTGGGAATTAGACAAAATCACTGCTCTCAACTTCTTCTAGATTGGGCAACTGCTGAATTCCCAAAGTGCATACCTCTTTCTCTGGCATTTCAGGGTGCTGGAAGCTACTATTGGACCTACAAAAGGTGTTGAAAAGAACCTGGATGGAGAAACTGAATTTTACAGAATAGTTTTGAGGGTTTGAGGACAGGCAGAAGACTTCTCAATGAGTAAGAAAATCAGAACAGCTCATGTGAGAGATTGCTCCATCATTGGCTTTACACTGCTGCTGTCCTGGGAAGTTCATTTGCTGAAAGAGATTTTAGTGTTTATGCAATCTAAAGGCAGTGGGCTCTGCTCTGGCCTCTCTCTCTTTCAACATTTCAAGTTGTTTTCCTGCCTATTGCCCCTGCCAACTCATTTTCTGATTAGAAGATACTGTTAGGCTCACACTGTTGTTGTCTTTTACTAGCAGATGCTGCCCACTGGGTTATTCCCTGCTAAGGTAATGCTGTGCTCACTGTTCACCTTGGCTATAGAAACATCCCAGACCTCTGTCTAAATCAAGACCAACAGAAAATCTATTCTGCTTTTCACTGTAAGTTTGATCCAGTTCTTAGCTATAGAGAGGTTAGTGGGAATAAATAAAACAGGCTGGAGTGGCTGCCACAGCAGGAGGCTGTGCTGCCATTCAGCCAGACTGGGACAGGCTGGAGGGGTGGGCAGGGAGAAATGGAATGGAATTCAACAGGGGCAAGGGGAGTGTCTGGCACTGGGGAAAGAACAACTCCAGGGAGCAGGAGAGGCTGGGGACTGACCTGGTCGAAGGCAGCAAAGGGGAAAAGTATTTGGGGATTCTGGTGGATGGGAGGGTGAGCAGGAGCCAGCAAAGTGTTGTGGTGGCCAGGAGGGGCAATGCCATTCTAGGAGGTCTGTGGTTAGTAGGTCGAGAGAAGTTCTCCTGCCCCTCTACTCTGCCCTGGTGAAGGCACATCTGGAGTACTGTGTCCAATTCTGGGCCACCAAGAAGGACACAAAACTGCTGAAGAGAGTCCAGCACAGAGCCATAAAGATGCTGGAACAATTCTGTTAGGAGGAGAGCCTGAGGGGGCTGGGGCTGTGCTGCTGGAAGCAGAGGAGCCTGAGAAGTGACCTCAGCAATGGTTCTCAATACGTGCAGGTGAGTGGCAGGAGGCTGCAGCCAGGCTCTGCTGGATGATGTCCAGTGCCAGGCCAAGGGGCACTGGGTGGAAGCTGAGGCATAGGAAGTTCCATGGAAACATAAGGAGGAATTTTTTGCCTGTGAGGGTGACAGAAGACTAGAACAGGCTGCCCGAGGGGACAGGCTCCCTCTCTAGAGATATTCCAACCCTGCCTGGATGTATTCTGGTCTAGGAGATGCTGCTCTGGCAGGGGGTTGGGCTGGATGAGCTTTGGAGATCCATTCCAGCCCCTGACCTTCTGTGGTGGTGTGCAATAAGAGCAGAGTGTGCGTGCAAAGCAAAGAGCCTCTGAGGCACCTAACGCCTGAAAGACATCGAGTGTGAGCAGGGATGAAAGACAAGGCAGAGCAAAACATTCAGGATCTAATAGCAATAAGAGAGTTGACTCCTCCATAACTCTGCCCACCTCTCCAATCAGGAATTCTGCATTGGCATCTCATTATCCTGCTCTTCATTTGCCTCTCCAACTTTTCATCACGGAGGAGTCGATTGAGAGACTACCATTAAATGCAAAGTATGGATCTCATTAACTCTGCTGGTGCAGGCACACATCATTCTCTGCTGATTGTTTCTGTGCTGTCTCAGTTGCCTTCAGGCCTCGTTTCCCTGCTTCATCCAGAATGCAAGGAGCAGCAACTCTGTCATCCTGTGGGGCTGGCTTTTTCCCCCCCTTGTATGGTACCTAAATCAATGGTGCTCTGCTGGGTGAGTGCCTCCATCACTGCAATACAAATAACAATACTCCTGATGGCATCTCCTCAGCTCTGCCTCGCAGGGAGGAGGACACTTAGAAGCCAGTTGCATAACAGCAATAAACAGGAGGCATCATATAATAGATCTTCACAGATACATCAATAATATATTTGGCATGGCTGCTGCTCGTGCAGTGCTGCTGCTGCTGCTGCTGCTGGGGGAAGAGGAATGCTCGGAAAATATCCATCATCTTTTACTGTCTGTGTAAATGTTTTGAAGATGGGGCTGTAAAATGGCATTAGGCTCACCATAAATTTCAAGGCTCCTAACCCATTAGGAAGTGCCAAAATGGCAGCGTTCACCCACTGCAGCACCAGGCTGCCGGTTTCGTGGGGCTTTTATCCTTGCTCCCCCCAAGAGCAGCACTGCAGCTCACTTTATTTCACTTTGGCTGCTGATTGCCACTGGCTGCCCAGTGGCAGGCTGCTTTGAAAGGAGAATTAGGAAAGGCAGAGGGATAAAAGGGCAGGAGAAGCTTCAGTGAGCAAGGGGAGGGAGTGAAGAAATAAGGATTTCTGCTTCTAACTTGTGTTAAAGAAAGAGGGAAAAGAAGAGCATTGTCAGCAGGGCAAGGGAGGGGATTCTCCCCCTTTACTCTGCTCTCATCAGACCCCACCTGCAGTACTGTGTGCAGTTCTGGAGCCCCCAGCACAAGAAGGATATGGAACCGCTGGAGAGGGTCCAGAGGAGGACCACAAAGAAGCTGAGAGGGCTGCAGCACCTCTGCTATGAGGATGGGATGAGAGAGTTAAGGCTCTGCAGCCTGCAGAAGAGAAGGCTGCCAGGAGACCTTATAGTGGCCTTCCAGTATCTGAAGGGGGCTACAGGAGGGGTGGGGAGGGACTATTGATTAGGGCTTGTAATGAGAGGACAAGGAGGAATGGGTTTAAACTGGAAGAAGAGAGATTTAAAATGGATGTTAGGAAGAAGTTCTTTGCAGTGAGGGTGGTGACACAGTGGCACAGGTTGCCCAGGGAGGTAGCACAGAAACAAAGAATGTAGTCAAAGATTGATGATCTTAAAGGTCTTCTCCAACTAAAGCACATTCCATGTTTCTGTGCTCCACAACATCCTTGGCAGTGTTCAAGGCCAGGTTGGATGAGTCCTTGAGCAACCTGTTCTAGTGGGAGGTGTCTCTGCCTGTGGCACAGGGGGGTTGGAACTGGATGATCCTTAAGGTCTCTTCCAACCTAACCCATTCTATGATCCTCTAGTCCAGCCATCACCTCAGCACCACCACAGCCATTGAAGCACGTCCCAAAGTGTCATGTCTACATGTGTTTACAACACTTTTAGCCATGGTGACTGCACCACTTCCCTAAACCATTCTCTGATTCTCTAAGTCACTTCCAACCTCCCCCTCCCAAAGCTGGCATTGTGTAACTTAAGTCAACCGGGGTAGAGATCCGTCATTAGTGAGAGTAATTGTGTCTTTTATACTTCATTTTCATGCTTGTTTTCAAAGCCTTAGCAGACACCATTCTCTGTGCCATTGCAATTGCCATTGCTATGGCAGGGGGTTGGAACTGGATGAGCTTTGAGGTCCCTTCCAACCTAAACCATCCTATGATTCTATGATCCTCTAGTCCAGCCATCACCTCAGCACCACCACAGCCATTGAAGCATGTCCCAAAGTGTCACGTCTACATGTGTTCACAACACCTTTTGGCCATGGTAACTGCACCACCTCCCTAAACCATTCTGTGATTCTCTCACTTCCAACTCCCCTCCCCNAAACCATTCTCTGATTCTCTAAGTCACTTCCAACCTCCCCCTCCCAAAGCTGGGATTGTGTAACTTAAGTCAACCGGGGTAGAGATCCGTCATTAGCGAGAGTAATTGTGTCTTTTATACTTCATTTTCATGCTTGTTTTCAAAGCCTTAGCAGACACCATTCTCTGTGCCATTGCAATTAGGAGTAAGCACACAGAGGCAGCTAATTAAAAGCAAACAGCTCTATGTTTAAGGAGCAGACATTTAGATCACTTTTTGTAATATTGCCACTTGAAGGTTGTGCCGCTTTAGAGCAGAGCAGGTAAGGGCTGCAGCCTGCCTGCAGTGGGGCTGGGGCTTAGAAACACAAACTAGCAGCTTAGGAGGGGAAAAAAATCAGACTTAAAGTAAGTCCAGGGAGGCATACTACAAGTGCCTGCCACCAGAAGTGTGATTCAGGGTTGGGCAATTGACCCTTCTCTAAGTTTTGTCTCTCTGCAACCTGCAGTTTTGCCTTTGCAGCATCAACCTGGTTGAGCGAAGATAACCCGAGGGTAAAAGTGGAACTGCAAAAATGCAAATCAGGCATTTGCCCATGAAAGCAGCTTGCTGCCCTCTAAACTCCCATTGAAGTCTCAGTTCATTTAGGAGGTCCAAGATCTCGTTATCTTGGTCACGCAACGGGGAACCAGTTGATGCAAAGCGCTGGGCTCTGTTGGGCTGCAGGTGGGTTAGCTTATCTGGGAATGCAGGTTGGTGATAAATCACTCAAAGCACCCAATAATTGCTTCTGTTTCTGTTCTTGGCTGATGGAGAGGACTGAACCCAACCTCTCTATCCACTCCAGCACTAACCAAGCAGCAGAGGTTTTCCACCAGCTTTCCCTCAGCTGCTGCTGCTGCTACCGCCTTTACCAGTGAAGGGTAAAGGAAGAGCTCATATTTTCTGCCAGTCACTTGGACAGAACACCTTGGAAGTTGAGCTCGGCTGGGAGCTCAGAAGCTGGAATTTTGCCATTTTTATGTGACAACAGTTGCTTTAGAAATGAATGTCTAGAGCAGAGACTAAAAGTCATGGTAATGATAGAAGATTCACTAAAAGAAGGCATTCAAAGCCAGGTTGGTTGAGGTCGGAACTGGCTGAGCTTTGAGGTCCCTTCCAACCTAAACCATGCTATGATCATCTAGTCCAGCCATCACCTCAGCACCACCACAGCCATGGAAGCATGAGGCTTGAGAGACCTATTCCAGTGGAAGGTGTCCCTGCCTGTGTCCCTGGAACTAGGTGATCTTTGAGGTCCCTTCCAACCTAAACCATTCTATGATTCTAAGTCAACAACAAAATAAAACTCCCCAGTTGAGAGGAGGTGCTGGGAAACTTTTTAAAGAAGTACAATCATAAGAATCACAGAATGGTTTCAGTTGAAAAAGACCTTTAAGGTCAGTGAGTCCAACCATCCTCTAACTCACCCAAGGCTGCTGTTAACCATGTCCCTCAGCACCACATCTCTGCCTCTTCAAAACACCTCCAGGGCTGGGCCTCCTTTTCTCCAGTTCCCTAAAGTGCTCCTCACCAGCCCTGTCCTCCAGACCCTTCACCAGTTTTGTTCCCTTTCTCTGGACCCACTCCAGGACCTCAACATCCTTCTTGTTGCAGGGTGCCCTAAACTGAACCCACTACTCAAGATGTGGCCTCACCAATGCTGAGAGCTTCCCTTGGTGAGTTTGAATATATTTCATGCTATCTTCATGTTACTCATTAAACCTCTACCCCAAAAACTGAAAGATTTTTTTTTTTTTTTTGGGGGTGGAAAAAGTAGGTGTAATAAATCTGAAAGTTTTACCAAACAGCTACTTCTCTGCTGAGTTTTTAAAGTGCAGCTTAAAAGAAAATAGAAGAAAATTTTGATCACCTGAAGCAATTGATGTATTAGCCACTTATTGGCATTCAGATGAAGCTTTCATAGGAAAGCAGATGATAAAAATGTAGGTTTGAGGCATGAAGTTAGCCAAGAGGCTGCTCTGCCTGGTTCATTTTTGTGGGAAACTTGCTGCTGCTGCTTCATCTTCTCCTGATACTTCTGAAGTTAACGAGAGAGGATTTCTGCCTTGACATGAGATAAATAGACCTTTCAAACTCACTTTATTCTCTCCAAAAACTGCCTTGTTTGGTCCTGTATTTTAACCTAAACCTCCCCTAAGCCCCCAACAGTGACTGAAGTGGGAGTGTGCCAAGCCTGACCTGCTTTGCAGAGGGACCTTCTCCGAGCTGCTGCTGCAATGGTGCTGAAGTGTGAAGCAGGATTTGGGTTAATGGCTGCATGGAAGGAGGAGGCAGGAGATAACAAATGGAAGGAGAAACCCAAGAAGGCAGTGCCATTAGGTTGTAAAGCAGGGGAACAGAAGTTAATTAGGGGAGGAAACATGAAAAATAAGCATGTAATCATCCTGCAACCCACCTAGACACTCAGCACCTCAGCCCAAAACCTCTGTGGATCAGTGGTGAAGAGGATAAGGGTAAGGAATTGCTGGATATGAAATTGGCTGGGTGGTGGCACACAGAGAGTGGTGCTCAAGGGCACAATGTCCACCTGAAGACCAGTGCCAAGTGGCTCACTCAAGGGTCAGTGCTGGGCCCAGTGCTGTTTTGCATCTTTGTCAGTGACATGGGCAGAGGAACCAGTGCAGCCTCAGCAAGTGTGCAGCTGGCACACTCCTCACACCTCACCTGAAGCACTGTCTGCAGCTCTGCAGCCCCTAACGCAAGAAGGACATGGAAGTGTTGGAGCCAGTGCAGAGGAGGCCACCAAGATGCTGAGAGGGCTGCAGCAGCTCTGCTGTGAGGACAGGCTGAGAGAGTTGGGGCTGTGCAGCCTGGAGAAGAGAAGGCTTCCAGGAGACCTTGGAATGGCCTTGCAGTATCTGAAGGGGGCTAGAGGAGAGCTGAGGAGGGACTATTGATGAAAGTTTGTAATGAGAGGATAAGGAGGAATGGGTTTGAAGTGGCAGAGGGGGGACTGAAACTGGATGTTAGGAGGAAGTTGTTTGCAGGGAGGGTGGTGAGACACTGGCACAGGTTGCCCAGGAGGCTGTGGAGCAGAGAAGGACAGAAGGTGATCACCTTCTGTTCTTCTGGGCTCCACAACCTCCCTGAAGGTTTTAAAGGCCAGGTTGGATGAGTCCTTGAGCGACCTGTTCTAGTGGGAGGTGTCCCTGCCTATGGCACAGGTGGGTTGGAACTGGCTGAGCTCTGAGATCCCTTCCAACCTAAAATCATTCTATGATTAGAGGTAGGTTTGGTGATCTAGAAGGCCATTTGCAGGGGTGTTAAAGCAGTGGCTGAACTACTTCTGCCTGGGTTCTCCCTACATTACAAATCCCCTTTCTGAGGCCATAGCATGCTTTCCTTTTGCCCTGCACAGATTGGCCATGACTGCTCATAGAACAACCTGATCTTGCTGCTTGGATGCAACCTCCTTGATCCATATAACCTCCTTACAACCCCCTTGATCCCAATGCCATGCTAGTCAGTGGAAAGATTCCCAGAGGATTTACTAGGGTATACCAGCCTCATTGTGAATTGGCTGATCCTACAACAATGTGAGTCTTACTTTTTGGTCAAGCACAGGAACAGGCTGCCCAGGGAGGTGGTGGTAGTGGAGTCACTATCCCCAGAGGTGTTAGAAAGGCATCTGGACATGACACTTTGGGGTGTGGTTTAATGGTCATGGTGTTGAAGGGCTGATGGTTGGACCTGATGATCCTAAAGGTCTTTTCCAAGCAAAAAGGATTCTGTGATTTTACAGTGCAGAAAAACACCCAAACTCTCTTTGTTTCAGTGAGCAGTTTTGCACTTGAGGCTTGATCCAAAGCCTGCTGAAACTTAATAAGAAGCTCTCTGTTGACCTTAACAGGCTTTGGATTATGCTTTAGATGAAAACAAGTTCACTGTCTTAGCCAAGAAATATTTATCATGCAAAAGCCAAAGGAAACTTATTTAAAAAAAAAAAAAGAAGAAATAATAAAAAAAAAATTCTTCCATCTCAGGTAGCTTCTGTTTTAGTGCCAAAAAATATAATAATAAGATAAAAATCCTGCAACATTTTTTCCCTCTTTGTCATCTCCTTCTTTACAGGCTTCATGAACCTCATCTAAAAGGTGCTCTTGGTTAAAAAAAAAAAAAAAAAAAGGAAAAGCATTATCATTTTGATGAATGCCAGCCCTTTGACATGTGGAAGAAGTCTTTTATTCCCTGACAATGTCCCTGCCAAGCTAAGTAGAAGGTGTAGGCAGAAAGCTTTGGGGAACCCCTGACGCTGATGAATCAGGGCTCCCTGCTGAGCAGCAGCCTGGTGATACCTACCATCTAAACAGTTTAGCACCTTTTCAGCAGGTAGAAGAATCAGGTTTGCCTTTCTCTAAGGCTAAAGGCTGAACCTGACTCTTCAGAGAAGGAACAAAATCCCTTTGCCGCACGGGGATCTTTCTTCCTCGTGTTTTCCCTCTGAAGCCTTTGAGCACAATATTCTTTTGGTTGCCTTCCCTCCGGGATAATGAGGCAAATTGTCATCACACATTGCCAGTTGTGCTGGGTGGGGGTAATGGTGATGTAAATGCTTCATTCTCAGCAGCCTCAGCGAGGCTACACAGATCTAACAAAAAGTAAGCCAGAAAACTCCCTTTATGCTTTGTAGCTCAAGGTAACCAGGAACACTGCAATGATTTAACTAGGGGCACTGCAGTGATGGATTCAAGCAGGGGCACTGCAGTGAT
>VWZI01022033.1:65523-76472 GCA_013396835.1 Psilopogon haemacephalus | reverse complement strand
TTTTTTTTTTTTTTTTCTTTTTCTCCCCTCTTTTTTTTTTGGTGTAGGCTCTGGTTTTAATCTTCTAGCTGCGCCGAATCACTGCAACTCCTTGCAGCTGGAGCAAAGTGCCTCATATATAATGTATAGATCACATCCCCTTGCCATTTTTCACAGGTGCCTGGCTATTATACGGTTCAGAATTCATTCACAGTGCCTATTAGAGGTCTTTATATGTAACTGACTTCCTTTCTTGAATATTTATAGCTTTTATGAGACGCTTATGGGTAGACTCAACAAGAGTTTCTAAGGAAATACTGGGAAATAGTTCTGTGTAGCACCATTAATACACTGTTCTTGGAGGGTAATGGCCACAAACATCGTCTAATTGCTGTGTTCTTGCTCTGTCTGAGCTTTGTATTGATGGGGAGACTGCTGCAGGGAGCATCTGCAGTCTTAAAGAGTCTTGTGGGAAACACTTTGGCTCCCACCAAAAAAAAAAGAAGCTACACGTTTCAGTGCAGAAATCAAGCACCCTAGCCAGAAAGCCTGCACCAGTTATCACCCTGGGCTGCACCAAGAAATGTGTGACCAGCAGGTTGAGGGAGGATCTACTGGTGAGGTCAATCTGAACGGACTGGATCTAGTTCTGGGCTCCCAGTCTCAGCCTTTCCTTCTCCAGTTCTCTCAGCATCCTCATACCTTCTGAGGGACTCTCTCCAGTAGTTAGAATCATAGAATGGTTTAGGCTGGAAGGGACCTCAAAGCTCAGCCAGCTCTAACCCCCTGCCATAGGCAGGGACACCTCCCACTAGAACAAGTCACTCATGGCCACATCCAGCCTAGGCCTGATCACCTCCAGGGAGGGAGCAGTCACAACCTCCCTGGGCAACCTGTGCCAGTGTCTTACCACCCTCACTGCAAACAACTTCCTCCTAACATCCAGTTTCAATCTCCCCTCTGCCAGTTTAAACCCATTACCCTTTCTCCTGTCATTACAAGACCTTGTCAATAGTGCCTCCCTGTCTCTCTTGAAATTGGGATGAGATTTTGCTCTTAGCTAAATTCAAGCAAATTGACATCTTTACCCATGGCAAAATGTAGCTGTGCTTGCAGAAACAGCAACTCTTTGTCCTGGCAACAGTGTTTTAATAACAGGCATGTGGGGCTAAATACTGGCAGAGGATCTTCACTCCAGGGCTGCTGGCTTGGTGTGACTGCCTATGGCCAGGACTCAGCTCCTCAGCTCAAGAGAGAAACAGGGAACTGCTGGGGAGAGCTCATCAGAGGCTACAAAGATGCTGAGAGGACTGAAGAGGGAAAGGCTGAGAGCCCTGGGGCTGTTGGTCCTGGAGAAGAGCAGCCCCAGAGGGGATATGAGCAATGATCAGCAAGAGCTAAAGAGTGTGGGGGGAAAAGAAGATGGGACCAGACTCTTTTTAGCAGTGCCCAATGAGAGGACAAGAGGCAAGAGGCACAAAATGGAACCGAGGAGGTTCCATCTGAAAAGGGGGAGAAAATTCCTTGCTGTGAAGGTGCCAGGGCACCAAAGCAGGCTGCCCAGAGAGATTGTGAGGTCTCTTCCCTGCAGAGATTCTAAAACTGCCTGAACATTGTGATCCTGGGCAAGCTGCTGTGGGTACTCCTGCTTTAGCATGGACTCAGCATGATCTCCAGAAGGGTCCCTTGCAGCATTTATCATGCTGGGATTCTGTGAAGTTTGCAAAGGCTCAAGCAAAAGATAAAACATGTTTAAAAAATCCTCTGTGAAGCAGGTAAGATTTCTTCAGCTCCTGTTGTGACAGAGACCCCCAAGAGAACAAACAACGACGCAGTGCCTAACAACTCACTGCATTCAAGACAAAAAAAAAAAAAAACAACACTCTTTTTGCAGATTTGTACCTAAACAATGAGACTGAAACCTGAGATAATATTTGCTGGCAAACTGAGAGTGGCAATGCTCCTTATCAGAGATCCCTGGAGGGGTTAAGACAACATCTGCTCCTTCTAATACAGCTATATTCAGCAGCGTGGCCATCGAGGGTCTAACGAAGCGACACAGTTTCCTCCTATACCCTTATTAGCCATTTATCTTTTTTTAAAAAAAGAAGATTTCATAGAAGCAGTCAGGTTGGAAGAGATCTTCAAGATCATCCAGTCCAATCTAGCACCCAGCCCTAGCCAATCAAGCAGATCATGGCACTAAGTTCCCCTTCCAGGCTTTGCTTCAACACCTCCAGGGTCAGGGAATCCACCACCTCTCTGAGCAGCCCATTCCAATGCCAATCACTCTCTCTGGCAACAACTTCCTCCTAATATCCAGCCTATACCTCCCCTGGTGCAACTTGAGACTGTGTCTCCTTGTTCTGTTGCTGGTTGCCTGGGAGCAGAGCCCAATCCCACCTGGCTACAACCTCCCTTTAGATAGTTGTAGAGAGCAATGAGCTCTGCCCTGAGCCTCCTCTTCTGCAGGCTGCACACCCCCAGCTCCCTCAGCCTTTCCTCTTGGGGCTGTGCTCCAGGCCCCTCCCCAGCCTTGCTGCCCTTCTCTGGACACCTTCCAGCACCTCAGCATCTCTCTTGAGTTGAGGTCCCAGAACTGGACACAGCACTCAAGGTGTGTACACTTAAATGTGTGCATGCATATATACACACATCTCTCATTTCAAGATTTTCCTCTGGGGGTTGATGGATTTGCCTATTGAGGTGGCTTTGGGTTTAGACAACACATCAAGAACTTCATCTCTAGCACTCCCTGAAAGGAAGATGGAGCAAGGTCAGGGTTGTTCTTTTCTCCGTGGCAACAAGTGGAAAGGTGGGAGGAGGTACAGGCTTTTCTAATCCAAAGAATTCTGTGGTTTTAGGAAGAAAAGAAGTGTACTGTAGTGTACTGTGTATTTGCATGGAAGGAGAGTGATGTTTTTCCATCCAGAAGCAGTAGAGCAAGGGAGTTTCCTACAGGAGGAGCTGCAGGTTAGCATCATGTAAAGCAGAAATTATGGCATCCAGACCAGAGGAATCCCAAATAATAAAAGGGATTAGGAAACAAATTTGTGTGCGTGCTAAGACCTTTAATTAATTTAGCAAAGAATACTTAAAGAGTTTTCGTAGGTGCAGAGAGAATATCTGATGCCATAAGATACCCACCTGGAGTGCTGTGTCCAGTTTTGGAGCCCCTATTACAAGAGGGATGTGGACATGCTGGAGGTGTCCAGAGAAGGGCCACGAGGATGCTCAGAGGGCTGCAGCAGCTCTGCTGTGAGCACAGCCTGAAAGAGTTGGGGCTGTGCAGTCCGGAGAAGAGGAAGCTCCCAGGTGACCTTATTGTGGCATTCCAGGATCTGAAGGGGGCTACAAAAAAGCTGGGGAGGGACTTTTTAGGCTGTCAGGTAGTGACAGGACTAGGGGGAATGGAGCAAAGCTGGAGGTGGGGAGATTCAGATTGGAGGTGAGGAGGAAGTTGTTGAGCATGAGAGTGGTGAGAGCCTGGAATGGGTTGCCCAAGGAGGTGTTTGTGGCCACATCCCTGGAGGTGTCTGCAGCCAGGCTGGCAGAGGCTGTGGGCAACCTAATCTAGGGTAGGCTGTCCCTGGGCATGGCAGGGGGGTTGGAACTGGCTGATCCTTGTAGTCTCTTCCTACCCTGACTGATTCTATGTACACACACACACCTCTTTTGCTTCTACTTGCAGTCTTGCAATGCCAAAACCTCTCTGTGCTGTCTAGATAGGATGGTAAGAAACAAGGGGTGAAATTTTGCCTAACTGCTGCTATTGAGGGTAAGTCTAGGTTAGGATGTCCCTGCCAAAGGCAGGGGGATTGGAACTAGATGATCCTTGTGGTCCCTTCCAACCCTGACTGATGTCTATTTGCTGCTTTGACGTTTGTCATGCCAGTTGCAAGCAATGAGGAATGCTCTTTGCTGATTTGTGGAAGCCAACATTAAAGGCTTTTTTTTTTGTGGTTTTTTTTTTGTGGTTTTTTTTTTGCACTCCCTTCAACTGCTCAGTGTACTTTGGTACTGCTCCCCATTGCTGGGAGGAGGAACCTTCTCTCTGGAGTAGCTCCTGGCATCAGGAACAGCTTTTCTGCGACTTCCATGCTTCACCAGTTCCATCTATTTTTATACCTCATCTCTTCTCCCTTGACTCTCTCTTTTAATTTCTCTCCATCTGCTTTTTATATTAACTTTATAACTCCATATAACATTTGTGATGCAGCTTGCATGAAAACACACCAGCTCCCCAGCACAATGTTGGAGCTTGCTGTTAGCCCTTGTCGAATGGGGTTTGCTCCTCTGGAAGGTTGCTTCCTGCTCCGGTGCGTGCAGGAGCAGCTCACTGACAGCAGCCAGAGAAGAGCAGCTCAGCATTTTAATATTTCAGTGTTAATCCTCCAGTTGAAGAGCTGATTGCAGCAGCTATTGGGCAAACTGATTAAAAAAAAAAAAAAGGGAAAGGAGAGCTCACAGCCAAAAGGTGTAAAATATTTACGAGAGCTCAGGTGGCAATGATAGAAGAAGAGGTATGGAGAAAGCTTCTATTTTGTTCACCTGGCACATAGCTAATTGGAAGCCCTGTTGAAGGAAACTAGCAAAGTCTACTGCTTCACTAGTCAGCTTTTTACCTCCCTTAATTTGGCTTGACTCATGCTATGGATGGTAAAAGTCCATGAGCAAAGCTTTTGCTGTACAAGGATATGTCTACAGCTTTCAGCTGATGCAGGGATGTCCATGGGCAGCATTTACAAGAGGTTCCAAGTGGCTTGTTCATCATTTCCAACGCTGGAAGGGATTTAAGACCATGGAATCATAGAATAAGTGTTGTAAGAGACCACGAGGATCATCCAGTTCCAACCCCCCTGCCATGGGCAGGGACATCTCACACTAGAGCTATTCCTATTCTCTTTTTTCTCTAAGAGATGATTCACCTGCCTTCCTCCAAATCTAAGCAGAAAGACATGCTGCAGTGAAACCTGTTGCCACCAGCCTCTTCTTCTACCACAGCAGCACAGAATTCCCCAGGGATGAACGATCCTCTCTGGAGAAAGGGGGAAAAAAAATAACACACCTCAACACATGAATATTTATCCTCACAGCTCTGCAAGAAGGAAAATTTCCTTCTCCTGTGTCTGTAACTACAGCTAAAAGAAGCCAAAAAAAAAAAAAAATCATCATAGAATCAGTCAGGGTTGGAAGGGACCACAAGGATCAGCCAGTTCCAACCCCCCTGCCATGCCCAGGGACACCCTACCCTAGAGCAGGCTGCCCACAGCTTCATCCAGCCTGGCTGCAAACACCTCCAGGGATGTGGCCCCAACCACAGAACCATAGAATTAACCAGGTTGGAAAAGAACTTTGGGATCATCCAGTCCAACCTATCACCTCACACTTTCTAATTAACTAAACCATGGCACTAAGTGCCCCATCCAGCCTCCTCTTAAACACCTCTAGAGATGGGGACTCCACCACCTCCCCAGGCAGCCCATTCCAATGCCAGTCCCTCTTTCTGTGAAGAACTTCTTCCCAACATCCAGCCTAAGCCAGCCCTGGTGCAGTTTGAAGCTGTATCCTCTTGTTCTGGTTGCCAGTGCTTCTTCAAAATGAAGAAGCTCCTCCTCATATTTAGATGGAACATCCTGCCTTCAAGTTCATGCCCATCACCTCTTGTTACTTTAAGCATCCTTTTCCCCTGCAGAAAGAAAATTCAGATGCACCCAGAATTAAATCACTCAAGTGAGTGTGGTTAGCCAGGGAGGTTGTGGCTGCTCCCTCCCTGGAGGTGTTCAAGGCCAGGTTGGATGGGGCAACCTGTCCTAGTGGGAGGTGTCCCTGCCTATGGCACAGGGGTGTTGGAACTGGCTGAGCTTTGAGTTCCCTTTCAACCTAAACCATTCTATGCTTCTGCGATCTGAAAGGTCTCTTCCAACCAAAACACCTCTGCAATTCTATGATAATTGAATAGAAGATATCCCTTAAAAAATAAAAATCAGACACCACCACCACCACCACTCTTCCCATTATTATTCACTGCCTGCTCTTGGATATAGTGACCCAAAGTCTAAACACCACTTCTTTTGCTCAGCTGCTCGGGTCCTTTTCCCCACAATTTCTTTCTCTGTGTGCTCATGGCTTAAAAACTTATTTATGCCTCTTCTTCTCAAAAGTACTGTGGATGACAGTTATTTTCCTTGCTTGCCTTCCTTGGCACTGCTTCAAGATGTCCAGCTTAGCCTGTTATGACACACTTTATGAACTTCAAGCAAGTGGTACAAGCGAACTACTGGAGCTGAAATCACTTAGGCTAAAGAACTGAGGAGTTTGCGATGGTTGTGGTCTGGACACCAGAGAAAATTGAGCATGGGCAGGGTTCAGAAAGACCATAAAAATCATTTCCAGCTCCCAGAGAGAACCAGCTCTCCCTGAACCTGTTTTGACAGATGCTTCTCTGATCTGTTCCTGTCCCCCTGTTATGAGGAGCCTGCAGCTTCCCTTAGTTTTTTTGGTTGATTTATTTTGCTTTCGTGGTTTGTTTTGGGGTTGGATTTTTTTTATTGTTGTTATTTTGTTTTGGTTTTGTTTGTTTCTTTTTTTTTTTTTTGTTAGAGTTTTTTGGTTTTCTTCATTTATTTTTTTTTAGCAATCAACTTTCCGAACTATCTTGAAGATTTTGGTTTTTTCCCCCTTACAACCTTAAACATCTTGCTGCAACCTCAACCCAATCCATTAATTCCCTGTCCAATTGACAGCAGGCATAGAAGAGAGCCTGATCTCTACCTTCAAGTTACCTTTTAGGCATCTGGAGCTTGTATTCTCCCTTCAAGTTGTTTTGCCCTGACAAAGTATCCATGCATTTTGTAGAATCAGAATCCTAGAATCAGTCAGGGTTGGAAGGGACCACAAGGATCATCCAGTCCCAACCCCCCTGCCATGCCCAGGGACACCCTACCCTAGAGCAGGCTGCCCACAGCCTCTGCCAGCCTGGCCAAAAACACCTCCAGGGATCTGGCCCCAAAGACCTCCCTGCAGGGGCAACCCATTCCAGCCTCTCACCACTCTCATGCTCAACAACTTCCTCCTCACATCCAATCTGAATCTCTCCACCTCCAGCTTTGCTCCATTCTCTCTAGTCCTGTCACTCTCCAATAGCCTAAAAAGTACCTTCACCTTTCTTTNATCAGTCAGGGTTGGAAGGGAACACAAGGATCATTTATTTCCAACCCCCTATGTGACAGTTATATCAGGAGGTGTTATTTTGGGGAGAAACTTGTGTGGCTGATCCTGGGCAAAGCAATCAATCAATAAAGGATAGCAGAAAGCAAACAGAAAAGCATTAAGAGAAGCATTGCCAGCAGGGCAAGGGAGGGGATTCTGCCCCTTTGCTCTGCTCTCCTCAGACTCCACCTGCAGCACTGTCTGCAGCTCTGCAGCCCCCAGCACAAGCAGCACATGGAACTGTTTGAGAGAGCCTGGAAGAGGGCCACAAAGATGATGAGAGGCCTGGAGAACCTCTGCTATGAGGACAGGCTGAGGGAGCTAGGGGTCTTCAGCCTGGAGAAGAGAAAGCTTCGAGAAGACCTTATAGTAGCCTTCCAATATCTGGAGGGGGCTACAGGAGGACTCGTAAGGGAATATTCACAAGGGCTTGGAGTGACAGGACAAGGGGGAATGCATTTAAACTGGCAGAGGGGAGATTGAAACTGGATGTTAGGAGGAAGTTCTTGACAGTGAGGGTGGTGAGACACTGGCACAGGTTGCCCAGGGAGGTTGTGGATCACATTCTGTGCTTCCGTGCTCCACAACCTCCCTATAGGTGTTCAAGGGCAGGCTGGATGAGACCTTGAGTGACCTGTTCTAGTGGGAGGTGTCCCTGCCTATGGCACAGTGGGGATGGAACTGGATGATCTTTGAGGTCCCTTCCAACCTAAACCATTCTATGATTTCTGCTATAAAGGAAATACCTTTGTTGGGTGCTTCCTTTCCACCTCCACCCTCCTCTGTGTTGCCATTCTTCATATTGATTAAATCCTCATTTAGCTTCCCTTTTTTTTCCTTTTTATTTTTTTTTCCTCTTCTCTTTCTCCTTGGTGCTCATCTCACATGCTCACTACACCTGGTTTCATAATCTGTTGTCATGGAAATCAGACAGATGTCAAAAACATGGCTTTATCACTTAATTGTGTGATCCACACAAGAGAGAGAACGATGCAGAGAACCTGATGGGAAGCTTTGCAGGTTAAAGCAAACCAAGCAGACAATGGCGAGCTAAAAAGCAAATAATTACCTTCTGCATGCAACAGTGGTCTCATTATCAGGGCTGGAGAATGAAAATCTGCAGATATTGTTTTCACTGCTGGCTTGTTTTTTTGGTTTTTTTTTTTCTTTTTTGTTTACAGCATGTTGAACCTCAAAGGCTCCTGACCTTCATCTGAGTTAGTGGCACAAAATGAGCTGTGATCGTGTGCACGTTCCTGCGTAAGCTGCTTACACACAGAGCTCTGAGTTGAGCTCAAGCCTAGCAAGCAGGCTAAGTTCCCTCACACACTAAACCATCATTGACAGCAAAAGACAAAAAATAAACCAAAACCAAACACCAAAAAAAAACCCAAAGGATATTCCCCCTGGAAGGGTTTAAGGCCAGGCTGGATGATGGTTTGAGCAACCTGGGCTAGTGGATGGTGTCCCCATTCATGGCTGGGGGGATTGAGTTGGGTCACCTCCTATGAGGAGAAACTGAGTGAGTTGGAGCTGTTCAGTCTGGAGAGGAGAAGGCTTCCAGGTGACCCTATTGTGGACTTGCAGTATCTTAAGGGGGCTACAAGAAAGCTGAGGAGGGACATTTTAGGCTGTCAGAGAGTGATAGGACAGGGAGGAATGGAACAAAGATGGAAATGGGGAGATGCAGGGTGGATGTCAGGAAGAAGTTGTTCAGCATGAGGGTGGTGAGAGCCTAGAATAGGATCACAGGATGTCAGGGGTTGAATGGGACCCAAAGAGATCAGCCAGTCCAGGGAGGTGTAGGAAGTCTCATTCCTGGAGGTGTTTGCAGCCAGGCTGGTAGAGGCTGCGACCAGCCTGACCTAGTACGAGGTGTGTTCAAGGCCAGACTGGATGAGGTCTTGACTGTCCTGATCTAGTGGGAGGTGTCCCTGCCTCTGGCACAGGAGGGTTGGAACTGGATGATCTTTGAGTTCCCTTCCAACCTAAACCATTCAATGATTCTGTGATCATCAAGTCCAATCATTAGTTTCACACTGACAAGTCCTTGACTAAAACAGTCATTTCCTGCCTGTGTGGGTCTCAGAGCAGTGGCACAGGCTGCCCAGAGAGGTTGTGGAGTCTCCTCCTCTGGAGCCTCTTGAGGCCTGTCTGGATGTGTTCCTGTATGCCCTGAGCTAGACTGGATGGTCCTGTTCTGGCAGGGGGGTTGGACTGGCTGATCTCTTTGGGTCCCATCCAACCCCTGGCATCCTGTGATCCCTTTCCAGATGAAAGCAGAATTGTTCCTTAGCACAAGACCTGCAAAACATGCACTGGAACCTTTCCTCCAGGCTATCCACACTTGCTGTGTGTGCTGAGACCTGCTCTGTGCTGGGGCAGATGTGCTGTGTCCATCTGGCCCCAGAAACTCTTTAGCTTCAAACTGGCACGAACACGATGACAGCTCCAGGGCACCTAATCAGCCTTTTAGTATTTCATACAGCAGAATGAATTGTAGCTTTTCACTATTAATTCATATTGCAGCAACAGCATTATAGCTGCAGAAGGGTAAAATTAAGATGTTATTTATGCTGAAATTCCAGTGAATCACCAACAGTGTTCCTGGAAGGCTGGGAGGAGGAAAAAAAATAAAAGAAAAAAAAAAAAAAAAAAAAAAAAAAAAAAGAAAAAGAAAACACCAAGAAACCCAACCTAGAATAATTTGGAATAAATTATTGATGATTTTAAAAGCCTTTCCTTATTGATTACAGGTTTATCCTCTCAGATTAAAAGAGCGCAGCTAAGTCCTGTCAGAGCCTCTCAGAGTTCAGCAGAGTAAACAAGAACCTCTGTGCTGTAATCCAGACCAGCCAAAAAAGACAAAAATAAAAATAAAGCAGTGAAATGCTAACGAGAGCATCACTTTGTAGCTTAAAAGACTTTACTACTGCTCCTCCCTACAACTGTTGAGAATTCTAGAATCATTTCAGTTGGAAGGGTCCTTTAAGATCAAATCCAACTGCTCTTAACCAGATATCTGAGGCCTTGAGCAACCTGTTCTAGTGGGAGGTGTCCCTGCCTACAGCAGGGGGTTGGAACTGGATGAGCTTTGAGGTCCCTGCCAACCTAAACCATTCTATGATTCTATACCATGTCCCTCAGCACCACATCTCTGTCTCTTTTCAACACTTGGTGCCATTGGCTAGGGTTGGGTGCTAGGTTGGACTGGATGATCTTGGAGGTCTCTTCCAGCCTGGCTTATTCTCTTCTAAACACCCTCTTGAGACAGCCTCCTGAGTTAATTTGGCAGTGATCAGAAGGAGATTTGGCTGCTGTGATTTCAGTTGCTGAATAGTTGCCACTGATGCCATTTAGAAGCTGCATTGCTACTGTGGAATGGATCTGGGTGGGGGGAAAAAAAGCAACCAAAAAACACAACCCAGCTCTTCTCTGTATATTCAGTTGAATTCCAAGCAAGTTGACTCTGCAATGGAGATTGCATCTCCATTAGTGTTTGCTTTTCATGAAGTCTGGAGTGAGAGAGAGAATTTAGCTGGGCAAAGTACACTCCCTGCTCGTGGAGAAGTGTGATGAAAGAGAGAGGAGGGGAAAAGAGAAAGGGTTTGGCTCTCATTTGTGTTTATTTTTAGGGTTTGTGTGATGCACAGAGTCGGTGGCATTGAGAAAACACAAAGGACTGGTTGAACACTTGGTAACTCAGATTGCTGTTAAGGGGATGAAAAAAAAAATAAAAATCCCAGAGTGAAGAAGAG
>VWZI01022033.1:28040-45134 GCA_013396835.1 Psilopogon haemacephalus | reverse complement strand
TATATATATATGGATATTGTTATTAAAGTGAAAATAAAGCTTTGAGCATCGCCAGGGGCATGTGCAGAGGGGAGCTCTGAGCTTCTGCAGAGCCAGGCAGGGGAGACAGGATGAGATACACACACATCAGCTACCTGCTGAATATGGCACTTGTGCCTGCTGAGGATGCACTTTGGTACCCAGGATAATCCTTATCCTGCCTCTCCTCCCCCATTATTCACCTTTGAAAATCCTTCTTGAGTTTGGGAGATGAAGAAGGTGATTTCTGCTCTTTCCAGGTTCTGGGGAAGGAAACACAAGGGTGAAAAATCCTTGAGGTTGCTACATTTAAGGATGCTGCCAAAATCAGTCCTATCCTCAGTCAGGACTGCAGAAGGAACCATAGAATGGTTTAGGTTGGAAGGGACCTCAAAGGTCATCTAGTCCCAACTCCCTGCCATAGGCAGGGACACCTCCCACTAGAAGAGGGAAGGGAGAGATCTCCTGGGTCTCCCCTGCAAAAGGTTTGGCAGCAGGAAGCAGAGGAAGGGGATAAATCTGGGCTGTGAATGTGGTCCATTTTGCAGAAGATGGCAGAACGAATGAGCATCTGTCCTGCCGAGCTACTGGCGAGTGGGTAGATAAAATTTAAGAGCTTTGTCAACGTCAATTTGCTTCCAGCCTCCCCTGACATCCAGTCTGGGGTGTCTCAGGAGCCATCCTCAAGAGCTTCCCACCCTGAGATCTCATGCTCTATTTGTCCCTGGCGACTGCTGGCCCTTTGATTCATCAGCACAGACAAACCGATTCCCTTCCGCCCCTCTCCTCCGCATCCCTCGCCCCGGGATTCGCTTTTCCGTGCGCGGCAAAACACCATCCTAGGAAGCCCCAGGATGAAAAATGTTCACCTCTCAGCTTGCTCGCTGGGAAAGTCCTGCTCTCTCCTCCTGACACATTGATCTTTTTCCACGCTGCTTTTGTCCTCCCGCCAGCATCGGCGGCTGCCTGCCTGCCTGGTGCCACGGCGGATGCAAGGCAGGCAGGCTGCGCTTGTCAGCGCGTCAGGCTTGAAAACCCCTGATTAAAAACTGTGTTGCTCATTAAGCGCTGCAAATCAAGCCGGGAACGATGCTCTCTGGCCGATTTGCAGGCAAAACCTCCCGCTCAACCTGTGCTGTGCTTCCTCTTTGAGGAAGTGAACAAGGAGGCCCCCTCGTAAATAAGTAACTCCCCTTAATGCTGCTGGAGACATCTACTCAGGGGCAGCTTACCGGGGTGAATAAATATTCCAGCCTTTCACTCCATACAAAATTGCCTCCCACGAATTTTGGCTTCAGATATCCCTAATGCCAATAATGATGTGTTAATATTTCATGCAGGGTGGCGTAGAGTGTGTGTGCGTGAGGCATAGAATCATAGAATGGGTTAGGTTGGAAGAGACCTCAAAGCTCAACCAGTTCCAACTCCCCTGTGTCATAGGCAGGGACACCTCCCACTAGAACAGGTCACTCAAGACCTCATCCAGCCTGGCCTTGAACACATCCAGGGAGGGAGCAGCCACAACCTCCCTGGCAACCTGTTCCAGTGCCTTACCACCCTCACTGTGAAGAACTTCCTCCTGACATCCAGTTTCAATCTCCTCTCTGCCAGCTTGAACCCATTACCCCTCATCCTGTCATTACAAGACTTTATGACTCTCTCCAGCTCATGAAACATGTCTGGCCTCATGTGCACCAAGAATCACCCTTAAAAGTAACAAATTAATGTCCTGAGAATACTGTCAAGAACGTGCCACTAGTGAAAAATAAAACTTTATATACATACATATATGTATACATACACCCCACCAGGACAAGGGAAGTGATTCTCCCCCTTTACTCTGCTATCCTCAGACCCACCTGGAGTACTGTGTGTAGTTCTGGGGTCCCCAGTACAAAGAGGACATGGAACTGTTGGAGAGAGTCCAGAGGAGGGCCATGAAGACGATCAGAAGGCTGCAGCAGCTCTGCTATGAGGACAGGCTGAGGGAGTTGGGGCTTTTCAGCCCGGAGAAGAGAAGGCTTTCAGGAGATCTTATAGTAGCCTTCCAGTGTCTGAAGGTGACCTACAGGAGGGCTGAGAAGGGACTATTGACAAGGTCTTGTAATGACAGGACAAGGAGGAATGGGTTTAAACTGGCAGAGAGGAGATTTAAATGGGATATTAGGAGGAAGTTTGTGACAGTGAGGGTGGTGAGAGACTGGTACAGGTTGGCCAGGGAGGCTGTGGCTGCTCCCTCCCTGGATGTGTTCAAGGCCAGGCTGGATGAGGTCTTGAGCATCCTGATCTAGCGGGAGGTGTCCCCGCTTATGGCACAGGGGGCTTGGAACTGGATGATCTTTGAGTTCCCTTCCAACCTAACCCATTCTATGATTCTGTAAGTAGAAGCTTGCAATACTTTCCATAGCCTGGATTCCACAAAGACCCATCCTTTTGCCCAGCTCTATTCTCCAAACGATTCTTGGGTGCTCTCAATCCATAGTGAAATGATTTAAGGAATTAAGCACCATTAATTCAAGGGATTGATCATTAAGATTGGAGCAATGTGAGCACACTGCCTGAACTCCAAGGCAACCCCAGCAGCAAGGACTGCGAACCAGCGGCTCCAGTGACGCTGATTACAGCAGCCAATGTTCTTCATCAGCCTTATTCATCCTCTGATCTTCAAGTGGGGAAAAGATGGCATTTTGAGGTCCAGGGATAAAACTCTGTTGCTTCTCTTCAGTGAGTAGCAGTGGGTGAGCTCCGAGCTGTGTATGCTGATAAGCTCCTCATTAAAGCCAATGCATTGATGGCAACGCTGTCTGTTAAGACAACATAATATATAGACAGCTGGATCATATATAATTTAAGCTGCTCTCACTTTACAAACCTGACAACTGAACAAATATAATTGATTCATGTATTGCAATATTCATTCCATTAGTTAGAATACATACCCAAAATTGAAGCTGTCAATCAGAAGCAAATGAAGGCATGTTTTCATAGGGCACTTGCTGGGCCTTTTATTAAAGCTAGAGAAAAGGAGGAGGGAGAAAGGGGAAAGAAAAAAAAATATATATCAAAATCAATCACTATTTTGGGGGCATGTTTTCATAGAGCATTTGCCAGGCCTTTTATTAAAGCTACATAAAAGAGGTGGGGGGGGGGAGGTTGGGGAGAAGGGGGAAAAAAAAAAATAAAAATCAATCACTATTTTGGGCTCCAGATTCGTCCAGAGCTGTGACTACTGCAAGCCTCTGACACTGTCCCGCACCACATCCTGGTCTCCAAGCTGGTGAAACAAGGGTTTGATGGGTGGAGAACCAGATGGATAAAGAACTGGCTTGATGGCCACACCCAAAGAGTGGCTGTCAATGGCTCCATGTCCAAGTGGAGACCAGTGACAAGCAGAATCCCTCAGGGATCAGTCCTGGGACACTCTTGTTGTGAGCAACATGGAAAACGGCATCGAGTGCAGCCTCAGCAAGTTTGCTGGTGGCACCAAGCCATGTGGTGCAGCAGACAGGCTGGAGGGCAGGGATGGCACCCAGAGGGACCTGGACAGGATGGAGAGGGGGGCACAAGCCAACCTCATGAGGTTCAACAAGGCCAAGGACAAGGTCTTGCAGATGGATTGAGACAATCCCAAGCACAAATCCAGGCTGGGCAGTGATTGGCTGGAGAGCAGCCCTGAAGAGAGGGACTTGGGGGTGCTGCTGGATGAGAAGCTCAACATGAGCCAGAGAAAGGCCACGAGGATCATCAGACATCTGGAGCACCTCCCCTATGAGGACAGACTGAAAGAGTTGGGGCTGTTCAGTTTGGAGAAGAGGAGGCTCTGAGGTGACCTTATTGTGGCCTTCCAGCATCTGAAGGGGGCCTACCAAAAAGCTGGGGAGGAACTTTTTAGGCTATCAGCAAGTGACAGGACTAGGGAGAATGGAGCAAAGCTGGAGGTGGGGAGATTCACAGTGGAGGTGAGGAGAAAGTTGTTCAGCACAAGAGTGGTGAGAGGCTGGAATGGGTTGCCCCTGCAGGGAGGTGTTTGGGGCCAGATCCCTGGAGGTGTTTTTGGCCAGGCTGGCAGAGGCTATGGGCAGCCTGCTCTAGGGTAGGGTGTCCCTGGGCATGGCAGGGGGCTTGGAACTGCCTGATCCTTGTGGTCCCTTCCAACCCCGACTGATCCTATGATTCTAAGTCGTGTGGCAATAAACATCCACGTGTGTTTGAGTGGTGCCAGGCTACGACTCTGGGTACCTCAGCTCTGTTTAACGTGGAAGAAAATAAGCTCCTCACGCTGGCAGCGTCTATAAACACCTCAAACAAACAGCTCCACCGACGCGCAGGTAGAGGAGACGGTGCCGATCCTTGCTTACACCAATTTTACACTCCATTGCTTTTCCCTGAAAGTTACTCTTGATTTACACCAGCCTAAAGAGGGGTTGGAGCAGCCGAGGTATTTCAGCTGCTGTCTTTCACAGGCTGATCTGCGGCTCCCGAGGTGCCGGATGAATAATGCCGAGGCAAACATTGCCGCTTCTGTCTGTGGGTTTTGGGTTTTTTTTTTTTTTTGGTAGTAATTTACTTCTGAACCTTGGGAATAAAAGCAGGAATCTGTCATAAACAAAACACTCATTTCCTTCATCTGGAGCTCTCTGGCTGTGCTGGCTGAATGGGGCTGGGGTGTAAAACATGCTGTAAGGCATCAGAAAAGGATGCACCGGCGCTGATTTAAAGTGTTTCAAGCTCCTGGCGCCTGCTTTCAGCCAAAGGGATGGCAGGACAAACATGTGCTGCTCTGAGAGTGGTGTGCAGCTTAGATCCCAGAAGAGGCACCCCATCACTGGCATCATGAAATTCAACAAGGCCAAGTGTAAGGTCCTGCACCTGGATTGGTGCAATCCCAAGCACAGATACAGGCTGGAGAGCAATCCTGAGGAAAAGGACCTGGGGGTCTAGGTGGATGAGAAACTCAACATGAGCCAACAGTGTGCACACACAGCCCAGACAGCAGCTGTGTGCTGGGCTGCATGAAGAAAAGCATTGCCAGCAGGGCAAGGAAGGGGATTCTGCCCCTTTACTCTGCTCTCGTCAGAACTCAACTGGAGAACTGTGTGCAGTTCTGGAGCCCCCAGCACAAGAAGGACATGGAACTGCTGGAGAGAGTCCAGAGGAGGGCCACAAAGATGATCAGAGGGCTGGTGCACCTCTGCTATAAGGACAGGCTGAGGGAGTTGGGACTTTTCAGCCTGAAGAAGAGAAGGCTTCAAGAAGACCTTATAGCAACCTTCTAGCATCTGAAGGGGACCTACAGGAAGGCTGAGAAGGGACTATTCACAGGGACTTGTAATGACAGGATGAGGGGGAATGGGTTCAAATTGGCAGAGGAGAGATTTAAATGGAATGTTAGGAGGAAGTTGTTGACAGTGAGGGTGGTGAGACACTGTCACAGGTTGCCCAGGGAGGTTGTGGCTGCTCCTTCCCTGGAGGTGTTGAAGGCCAGGCTGGATGAGGTCTTGAGCATCCTGATCTAGTGGGAGGTGTCCCTGCCTATGGCACAGGGAGATTGGAACAGGATAATCTTTGGTTTAGGTTGGAAGAGACCTCATTCTATGATTCTATGATCAGTTCAAACTGTGGTGATGCCCACAGCCAACCCCTTCTTGACAAGAGACAAAGGGGAAGAAAAATGGAAAGGAGGGATTTTTGCTAAGAAACTAACATCTACAATTTATGAGTATCTTGTGGTGACATTTTTAATCTTACCTGGTCAGTCATTATGCTCCTACAAGAGCTTCAGCTTCTGGAGTACCCAAGGAAAGACTGAGAAGGCTGCACAAGTCCCAGACTGGACTCAGCAGCAGACAGGAACTGGATTCAGGAGCTGGATTCAGCAACACAGGGATCAGGATTGAAGACAGAGGCATAGTCCTCCTGGAACAGCAGCCAGTGAAGAAGAGCCTTGACCCTGTGGATCCATCAGCTTGTCTCAGAATCATAGAATGGTTTATGTTGGAAGGGACCTCAAAGCTCATCCAGTTCCAACCCCCTGACATAGGCAGGGACACCTCCCACTAGAACAGGTCACTCAAGGCCTCATCCAACCTGCCCTTGAAAACATTCCAGGGAGGGAGCAGCCACAACCTCCCTCCATGTGTTGCAAGCCTTTGGTGGGCAGCAGAAAGCTGTCTTGGCAGTGCTGGATGCTGCTCCCCACAGCTGCCACTTCTGCCTTTCTAGCTCCCTAAAGTGGGGCACAAGCTGTAGCAGTGCCCTTGGTATGGCCAGGAACAAGTCTCAGGCAGAGCCTGCTAGTATCAGCCCAGCCCTTGGCAGGACCTCTCTCCATCAGCTTCTCTGTACTAGAAGAGCTCTTCTGTTGTGTAAAACTGCCCTGAACTTCAGCAAGGGCCTCAGTGAGCAGAGCCAGAGCTGAGAAGCCACAGCACTGTGCAGAGTGAGTTGTGCTCTAGCTCAGAGCAGGACAAGATGCTGTACAATCCTGCACTCCGAGTACTGCCTGAGAACATTTCTTGCTAGCCCATTTTTCAAAGCTGAGAGCTTGTCCCTTTTATGTTCTTTCAGGTATTAGCCATCTTGAAGAGGTAGAGGAGTGAGGAGCAAACAGCTCCCAGGACACGGCAGGCTGCGCTTGCCCTGCCAGCTGCAGAGGGCTGTGGCAAGCACCTATTCATCACCTAGCAGTAATTTGGTAGGTGTTAGATTAAGGTTTCCTTTGCATGTGATCACAGAAATTCCTTACACGAGAGCTGGTCAGCACCAGGGTGACCAGGGTGCAGGCTCTGAGCTGGCTCATGTCGTGGTGATTTGTGGAGGGCATAGAGAGGGGATTCAGGGCAGTACCAGTGCCAGCAAGCAATGGCATTTATCAGATGGCTGAGAGGGGACACAGCTCCTGAGAGGCTCTTGATAAATGCACAGGAGAGATGTGGGGCCAGACAGAGAAAAGTGGTTATTCCCCAGAGAACAGCAAAGAATTCTTCAGCTGGAGAAAATCCAGACCACTAGGAGAGATGAATCCTCTCCCTCCCAGCCCATTCCATGCTAGACAGATGAATTCCTTCAAGCCTTGCTTTCCCATCCTGTAGACTTCATGGCTTTGAGGCTGGAGTCTACTTGTGTCCAGTTCTGGACTCCCAAGTTGAGGAGAGAGAGAGAAATCATAGAATTGTAGAATGGTTTAGGTTGGATGGGAGGGAGTGAGGAAGGAAAACCAGGCTGGCATGATAGCCTTCACTGAGCCATGATTGTCTCTGAAACCAGAAGGGAGTTGACTTGAAATAAGAATGTCATGAATATTGCTAAAGCATCAAACACATACTCAGCTGCTTGCCTTGTCTGCAGCCCCCATGGATGTGCTGCCTGTGATGTCTGTGAAATGAATGTTCCATGGAGTAGATCTGCTGAGACTTTTAGAAAGTTCAGGAGGATGTGGTTATAGAATAGTAGAATGGTTTAGGTTGGAAGGGACCTCAAAGCACAGCCAGTTCCAACCCCCTGCTATAAGCAGAGACACCTCCCACTAGAACAGGTTGCTCAAGGCCTCATCCAAACTGGTCTTGAACATCTCCAGGGAGGGAACAGCCACAACCTCCCTGGGAAACCTGTGCCAGTGTCTCACCATCCTCACTGTGAAGAACTTCTTCCTAACATTCAGTTTCAATTTCCACTTTTCCAGTTCAAACACTTTACTCCTCATCCTGGCATTACAGGACCTTGTCAATAGTCCCTCCTCAGCCCTCCTGCAGGTCCCTTCAGATACTGGAAGGCCACTCCAAGGTCTCCTGGCAGCCTTCTCTTCTCCAGGATGCAGAGCCCCAACTCTCTCAGCCCCTCCTCTCTGCATCTTGGTGGCTTCCTCTGCACTGGCTCCAACTTTTCCATGTCATTCATGTGTTGGGGGCTGCAGAGCTGCAGACAGTGCTGCAGGTGGGGTGTGAGGAGAGCAGAGCCAAGGGGCACAATCCCCTCCCTTGCCCTGCTGCCCACAGCTGCTCTTGCTGCAGCCCAGCACACAGTTGCTGTCTGGGCTGCTCTCACACTGCAGCCTCATCTTGAGCTTTTCCCTCTGTTTCTTTCAGGCTTCCTTCTCTGGCTGTCCCAGCAGCTGTATGCCCCCAGGAGAGCACCAGCAAGCAGCTCTCCTCCACCTCCAGCCAGGCATCTCCTTTTATGTGAAACATAAAATCAGCAGCACATCCCTGGCAAACTGTGAACAAGGCAAACAGCTCAGCCATGCAGCACAGCTCCATATGCTGGCATGGGGAAAAGAGGTCCTAAAGATGACACTGAAATGAGCAGAAATGGGTGTCTTTGCTCTTATAAATAATTAAACCTTCTTCTGTGTCTAGCTACATATGATATCTCTGTCATTTTATGATAAATATGTAATACAGTGTGGATAAATATAGAATTATATACATATGTGTGTCTCTATCCCCTTCATGTTTTTTTTCTTGGTGGCTGTTGCTTATGTAAGCTTATACAAATCCAGATCTAAATCAAGAAATTGGTCTTGTACATGTTTACAAAGAAGAAGGGTACAGAGCACCCACAGGAATGTGCTTCAGAGGGTCACAAGCACAAAACCCTCTAATTTTTTAATTTTATTTTTTTTTAATGAGGCTGAGGGAGCTGAGGGTGTGCATCCTGGAGAAGAGGAGGCTCAGGGGTGACCTCATTGCTGTCTACAACTACCTGAAGGAAAGTTGTAGCCAGATAGGGTTGAGATCTTCTCCCAGTCAACCAGCAACAGAATGAGGGGACACAGCCTCAAGTGGTGCCAGGGGAGATATAGGCTGGATGTTAGGAGGAAGTTCTTGCCAGAGAGAGTGATTGGCATTGGAATGGGCTGCCCAGGGAGGTGGTGGAGTCCCCACCCCTGGAGATGTTCAAGAAAGGACTGGATGGAGCACTTAGTGCCATTGGCTAGGGCTGGGTGCTACGTTGGACTGGATGATCTTGGAGATACCTTCCAACCTGGCTGGTTCTATGATATCCTCAGTGCTCTATAAGATGAGGAAAAGTTCTGACCACACTGAGCTCCTCCTACCCTAATGAATACTAGCATAATATGTCCAGTTTTGGGCTCACCAGTTCAGGAGAGACAGGAACTTGCTGGGAAGAGTCCAGCAGAGAGCCACGAAGATGACAGGGGGACTTGAGCATCTCCCCTACGAAGACAGACTGAGGACCTTGGGGGTGTATAGTCTGGAGAAGAGAAGGCTGAGAGAAGATCTGACCAAGGTATAGAAATATCTGGGGGGTGGGTGGCAGTGACTGGGGCCAATCTCTTTTTGCTGGGCAGCAGCAACAGGATGAGGAGCAATGGGTACAAATTGGAACATAGAAGGTTTCGCCTACACATGAGGAGAAACTTCTTTGCAGTGAGGGTGACACAGCCCTGGAGCAAGCTGACCAGAGAGCTGAGGAGACTCCTGCTCTGGAGACTTTCCAAACTCACCTGGAGGTAGAACTCAATGATCCCTGGAGGTCCCTTCCAACCTCTAAAGGTCTGTGATCCTGTGATCCTGCCTTGGCGAGGGGGTGGACTAGATGATCTCTTTGGGTCTCTTCCAATCCCTGACATCCTGTGAGCCTGAGAGTCCCTTCCAACCTCTAAAGTTCTGTGATCCTCTGATTATTTTGCTAATTAGGAGAGAAGAAGCTTGAGCCTCATGACAAGTTCAAAAAGCAGCCTTACGTTTGGGGTTGGCAAGGTGGGGGGAGAATCTAATAGCACAAATCCAGGAAAGCTAAAGCTCACCACAGCTCACCAAGGCTTATTTTTCCCCCCCCTCCATCTCTCAAGAAGTAGCAGTTTTCCTCTTGGCACATTTTCCATGATATCTACAGTGCCTAAACCTGTTAGAAGGAGCTGCTGGCAGTAGGCTAATACAGTGTAATACACTTGTTAGCCTTTACTCAGCTACAGGTTTGCAAGAGAGGGAAAAATGGTTTATGAATGATACTGAAAAGCAGGAGCCTCCCTGCCTTCCCCACAATGTGAAAACAGAGGGACAGCCCAGGAGCTCAGGGAGGGCTCATGCAGAATTAATGCATTTCCAGGCTAAGTTGTGTGTGGAACATACAGACAGACAGGGAAGGAAGAAACCCAGGAGCAAAAAGAGGGATCAGAACTCCTGGAAACGTGATGTGAACAAAATAAGCAGAAGTATTTCCTGCCAGGCAACCACCAAGAGAATGAGGGGAACACAGCCTCAAGTTGTGCCAGGTTCAGGCTGGATATTAGGAGGAAGTTCTTGCCAGAGAGAGTGATTGGCATTGGAATGGGCTGCCCAGGGAGGTGGTGGAGTTGCTGTCTCTGGAGGTGTTCAAGACAAGCATGGATGGGGCACTGAGTGTCATTGAATAAGGCTGGGGGATATATTGGACTTGGATCTATTCCATTTCATTCTACTCTATTTATTGCACAGTTAATGTTGGAGGCTAATTGCATGGAGCACTTAGTGCCATGCTCTAGTTGATTGGATAGGGCTGGGGGATAGGTTGGACTGGATGAGCTTGGAGGTCTCTTCCAACCTATTCTATTCTATTCTATTCTATTCTATTCTATTCTATTCTATTCTATTCTATTCTATTCTATTCTATTCTATTCTATTCTATTCTATTCTATTCTATTCTATTCTATTCTATTCTATTTCATTTCATTCCATCCCATGCCATCCCATCCCATCCAGCAAGGGGTTTGGACTAGATGATCTCCAGAGGTCCCTCCCAACAACTATCATTCTGCAATCATTAATTATAAATATTTGTATAAAACAGGTATCAAGACATCACTTTTTTACATAGAATGGTTTAAGGTTCGAAAGGACCTCAGAGCAGGGACACCTCCCACTAGAACAGGTTTCTCCAGACCTCATCCAACCTGGTATTGAACACCTCCAGGAGGTTGTGGAGCACAGAAGGTGCTGGAGCCCTGGAGCAGGCTGCACAGAGAGGTTGGGGAATCTCTGGAGAGATTCTAAATCCAGCTGGACACTGTGCTCCTGGGCAAGCTGCTGTGGGTGCCCCTGCTTTAGGAGCAGGGCTGGACTGGATGATCTCCAGAGATCCCTGCCAACCCCTACCCTTCTGCAGGAACCTGTGTTTCTGTGAGGTGTGCATTTGGAAGTGGCCCTTTCCCAGAGCACCCGGAGGCAGCCACTCACTTCCAAGCCTCAATTTCTCAACGTGAAGGCAACCCAAAAGATCAGGAGCCTGGAGGGTAATTAGTGCCTGGGCTTGATGGGGTTTGTTTGAGCTCTTATAATTGTTTTATGAAGCCTGCATGGTAATTTGGAAAGCAGCTTTTTAAAAATGGATGGTTTTAGGAAAATTGCTAAGATGCTGCAGGCTGGGAAGGAGTAATTTGCTCCAATTACTATAACCCAGCACTGTGGAATTTCTGCAACAGGTCAGGATCCTATTTTTTCATTGACTCTCCCCTCATCTAATCAGGACCTAGCATAAAGCAGTCTGGTCTGATGGTGGTTTATGCTCTGATGTTAGTGGCTGCTAAGTCAGACCAGACCTCAGTTTGCTTTGTCACTGCTACTTTTGCCCCTGTTAGCAATGTTTGGGTGTCCAAACCCCCTTTAGGCCAGGGGAAACTCGAGGAAGGCTCTCCAAGGCAGGGCTGCCAATGAAGGTCAGGTGGCCTTTTAGTGGCTCAGTGAATCTGTGGTTAGAAATTACTCACACTGAAATATGCAGAAGCCACAAGAGCTACATCACAGAATCGTAGAATGGTCTGGGTTGGAAAGGACCTCCAAAGGTCACCCAGTCCAACTTCCTCTGCAGTCAGCAGGGGCATCCTCCACTAGATCAGGCTGCCCACAGCCCTGTCAAGCCTCACCTTGAATATCTCCAGGGATAGGGCCTCAAACACCTCCCCAGGCAACCTGTTGCAGTGTTCCACCACCCTCATAGTGCAGCACCTGTTCCTAACATCCTGTTTAAATCTGCTCTTGTCCAGTTTGAAGACATTTCCCTTGTCCTGTCCCTGCAGCCTTTTGCAAACAGTCATCCTTCCCCTAGCCCCCTTCAGGCATTGGCAGGCTGCTCTTAGGTCTCCCTGGAGCCTCCTCTTTCCCAGACTGAACAAGCCCAGTTCTCTCAGCCTGTCCTGGCAACAGAGCTGTTCCTCTCTGCACAAATGCTCCAGTTTGGGCAGGGAGCTGTCACTGTCTTCCTCTGGAGGTCTTCTGCTATCCCCGTTCTCATCGCCTCTTGCTGCTTCTTCAGCAGCTCACCACTAACCCCTTCCCGTGCTGTCTGCAGGTTTCCCCTGCTTTCATTGCCTTCCTCAACCTGTCCTTTGCCTGGAAACTTACTCACTCTAACCTGCTGCTGCTCGAGTTGGAGCCTGAAGTTCTTTACTGTAGAAGAAAACACGACCATTGTAAGGACAGTCAGCACCAACAGCTGGCTGATCAAATATACATAAGGAAGAATCTGCTGCTTGGTCTTTTATAGCTCTCTTTTATTTTATTTTTTTTTTTCTGTAGTCATCATCTAACTCCTTTTTTTTTTTTTCCTTTTCCCTGGTACAACATTAGAGCATATTACAGGAGTTGTCTGTCAAAGACCTTGCCTGAAACATTCTCTCAGCATTAAACTGCTCCTGGCTTCCAGACTGCCACTGCTGGGGATCAGGTGTCAGCTTGGAGGTTTGGGAATCGATAGGTTTCGAGTCTAGGACACAAAATAAAAACAGCAATAACAAGCCTGAGCTAAAGCCCAGCTTTGCTGCAAGTCAAGAAGAAGAACCTTGCTCACCCTGTCCTCAGAAGCAAGCAGGGATTGCATTTTTAGGGACTCTGTTCTGCTGTTTTTCACCAAAATTCATGGTGGAACTCTAATCTAAGAGGTCTTTTCCAACCTTAACGGAAACCAGACAGAAAAAAAAAAGTTACAAGTTACCCTTGAGGGGATTCCATTTGGAATCCAGAAGAAAACGTTTCACCACGAGGACAGTTAGACCTTGGAAACATCACTCCAGGGAAGCAGTAGATTCCCCTATGTGAGTCAGTTTTAAGACTGAGCTTGCCAGGGGGTTGGGCCAGCTCATTTCAGCTGCACTATTACCTAGAAAGGTTGGATCAGTCCTTAGGGTCCTTTCCAGCTTGGCATTCTGTGATCCTAAGACTCTTCATGGTCCTATGAAATTGAATTCTGATTATTTCTCCTAAGAACAAACTCCACTGGACAGGTGGAGGATAAAACAATATTCACAGAATCAGAGAATAGTTTAGGTTGGAAGGGACCACAAAGATCATCCTATTTTATTCCCCTGCCATAGGCAGGGACACCTCCCACTAGAACAGGTCACTCAAGGACTCATACCACTTCCCTGGGCAACCTGTGCCAGTGTCTCACCACCCTCACTGCAAACAACTTCCTCCTAACATCCAGTCCCCATCTCTCTTCTGCCAGTCTAAACCCATTCCTCCTCATCCTGACATTACAAGCCCTTGTCAATAGTCCCTCCCCAGCACTCCTGTAGTCTCCTTCAGATCCTGCAAGGCCACTCGAAGGTCGTCTGGAAGCCTTCTCTTCTCTAGGCAGCAGAGCCCCAACTCTCTCAGCCTGTCCTCAGAGCAGAGCTGCTGCAGCCCTCTCACCTGCATCTTGGTGGCCTTCTCTGCACTGGCTCCACCACTTGTATGTGCTGCTTGTGCTGGGGGCTGCAGAGCTGCAGAGAGTGCTGCAGGTGGGGTGTGAGGAGAGCAGAGCCAAGGGACAGAATCCCCTCCCTTGCCCTGCTGCCCACAGCTGCTCTTGCTGCAGCCCAGCACACATTTGGCTGGCTCTCTTCTAAGCACTTTATCCCACCTCTGTGAGTCTTATTTCATAGAATCATAGATGGTTTAGGTTGGAAGGGACCTCAAAGATCATCCAGTTCCAACACCCTACCATAGGCAGGGACACCTCCCACTAGAACAGGTTGCTCAAGGCCTCATACAACCTGGCCTATTATGATGTAACGAGTAGTCTAGGGCAAAAGTGGATGCTCCATGTCTTTTATCTAATTGATGAATCAGGACAAGATTAAAATACCTGAAACATGGCACAAGTCCTCATGCAACACTGCAATATTTCAGAAAAAAAAAAAAAACAAACCAAAAAAAAACCTAACACCCAAACCAAACAACTATAATGAGCTATGACATAATCAAAATAATCTTACTGAATATTTCTGCACTAACAAAGATAAAAGAGCAGCTCGAAGCCATCCCTCATTTCAGGTTGGCTGAGTTGTTCACCACTGGAATCAATTTGCATTATCCCAGATTTAAAGCACTGCATTAATTCAGAAACCTGAAGGCACCAGGCTCAGAGGCACTGATTCTTCCTGCCATCGCCAGGTTGCCCCCCAAAAAACCAGAATTCCTTTGTATTCCCAAGCAAAAAAAGAAATCAAATTATCTCCACCTTCAGGGCTCTTAATGAGTTGATGGAGTGGAAAGCCTGGATGTATATCCATCAGGGACTGCATGCATAGTTAATTAAGTATGAGACAATAAATGCCTGATTTGCACAGGACAGGCTAAGCAGCCAATCACAATAGGCTGCAGCCTACACTTTTCCTCCTCATTAGTCAAAGCATGAAGCGTTTTAATGTTTCCTAAATAATTCACTTGTATTAAAATAAAGCGAAACGCTTAAAACATTAATAGGCTACTTTGCAGGGCTGTAGTCAATACGTTGCTCTATGGAGGTGAGGTAAATAATTGATGGCTCTGTTCAGCAGAAGGACTCTGCAGTTCTCAGCAGAGCAAGGTCCCACCCAGGCTGAGGGAGGAGGCACCTGGCCAAGATACACTGAAGTCACCATCAAACGCTACAGACAGTGGCAAAAGCCACTGGTGAGATGGAACTGGCTGACCTGAGCCCCTGGGTGTTGACAGTGGAGGCTCTTCTGCTCTTCCACTGTTCCACTAGAGGCTGTTCCACTGTTCCAAGATCTCCCTGAAGGAGATCATAGAATGGGTAAGGTTGGAAGGGACCTCAAAACTCATCCAGTTCCAACTCCCCCAAAATAGGCAGGTCTCTTCTGACCTGGCTTATTCCACTCCCTACCATCCCATCCCATTCCATCCTACTCCATCCCATCCTGCTCCACCCCATCTGGCAGGGGCTTTAGACTAGATGATCTCCAGAGGTCCCTCCCAATCATGCTGTGATCATTAATTGAAAGTATTTGTATGAGACAGGTATCAAGACATCACCTTTTTACATAGAATGGTTTAGGTTGGAAGGGACCTCAAAGCTCAGCCAGTCCCAACCTCCCTGCCAGAGGCAGGGACACCTCCCACTAGAACAGGTCACTCAAGACCTCATCCAACCTGATCTTGAACACGTCCAGGGTGGTTGTGGAGCACAGAAGCAGCTGGAGCCCTGGAGCAGGCTGCACAGAGAGGTTGGGGATCCTCCTTCTCTGAAGAGATTCTAAAGGAAGGAAAAAAGATCACAGAATTATGGAATGTCAGAGTCTGGAATAGACCTCAACAGCTCATCCAAGCCCAAACCCCTTTCAGAGCAGGATCACCTAGACCAGAGCACACAGAAACACATCCAGAGAGGAAGTCTCCACATCCCATAGGCAGCCTGTTCCAGTGCTCTGTCACCCGTCACAGGGAAAAAAATCCTCCTCATATTTAAATGTAACTTCCTATGCCTCAGCTTCCACTCAATGCCCCTTGTTCTGTCATTGGGCATCACTGGGCAGAGCCTGGCTCCAGCCTTCTGCCACTCACCTGCACATATTGAGAACCATTGCTGAGGTTACCTCTCAGGCTCCTCTGCTCCCAGCAGCTCAGCCCCAGCTCCCTCATGCTCTCCTCCTAACAGAGCTCTTCCATTTCCTTCAGCAGCTTTGTGGCTCCGTACTGGACTCTCTCCAGGAGTTCTATGTCCCTCCTGAGCTGAGGGGCCCACAACTGGACACAGTACTCCAGATGCAGCTTCCACACAGAGAGTAGAGGGGCAGGAGAACCTCTCTTGACCTACTAGCTACAAGATCTCCCCTCAGCCTCCTTTTCCCCATGCTGAATAACCCCCAGCTCCCTGAGCTGCTCCCCAGCGGTGCTGTTCTCTAGATCCTTCCCCAGCTTTATTGCCCTTCTCTGGATGCACTCCAGCAACCAAGAGCTCTGCATAACACATCTGTAGGCAGCTTGGGCACTTGAGCCCTCACTGAGGACAGCACTGACAACACTGACTCTGTACCATGCAGGCCAATCAACCATGCAAATATTTTACCTCCAAGCCCCTGATTTGCACCGCCCCTGATCAGCTCCCGTAAGCGCGAGCGGTGTTGACACAGGCCATGTGTGCTGGACCACAACCCTCATCCCTGGGCTGAGGGCAGGGGCAGAATACTTGATTTTTTCCCAAAGCCAGATGGGCAGAAGTGGCTCCAGAGCTGTGAATTTGAATAAGCTGAGTTACTGAGATGCAGAACACAGCAGGCACTGCAGCTTCAATTTTCTGCCAGCAGTCAAGGTGGGGATGTTAACGCTGAGCTCTCTGATGGGGGCAACACCGGTACTGACTGCCCAAGCAGCTTTGCTGCAGCCTGCACTCCATTACCACCAAGTGCATAAGAGGTTGGTGCAGAAAAACTGAATGAATCTCTTTCTTTCCTCCCCCTTCACCCCATGGATCATTTTGCAGCATAGAGAAAACCTTCCCCTACAAATTTGTTGTTAAACGGCCACGGCTATAAGGAGTAAGAATTAATTTCATAATGAGGAATTATTAAATGCTGCCTATTATCAAGTGATGTAGGCAATGCCCTCCCAAAGCTTCGATTTACAGCTCAAGGTAATATATAGAAACGTGGCATTTGGCTGGGACAGCTTCTGAGAGGGGTTTTTTTTTTTTTTCCTCTCAAATGCTAGAATCACTTTTCATTAAAGCTGTGACAGCAGCTGAGAAACTGGCACAGTGCCTCTTCTTATATGTACATTAAATCATTAAATTCCTAGCAGGATTTTTATATATCTAATTTTTTCCTTCTTTTTTTTTTTTTTTTTTTTTTTGTTTTTTTTTTTTTTTTCCTTT